>VZSG01001151.1:51528-79566 GCA_013398315.1 Nothoprocta pentlandii | reverse complement strand
CTGCCCAGTGGGGATGCTGGAGGACCCAAGGTGATAGAAATTGGTGAGAGGATGAAAGTGTGACAGGCAAGAAAAGACAGGGAGGAAGGACCAGGCTAGAAGAATATGGGAGCCCTAGGAAGAAAAGAACAGGAATGGAGCAAAATCCAAAGGCAGAAGATGAACGGAGGTCTGCAAACCAAAGCAGGGAGGAGAAGGGCCGGTGTCACCTGTGTGATATCAGGGCAGGTGGACACAGTGTCAGGCTGGACAGAGATGCTCAAGAAGATGATCAACGAGCAAAGCCTGGGAAGGGGTGTTCGGAAGAGCAGTGAGCAAAGGGAAGGGTGTCCTCTGGTTTTGCAGTGTCACTGGTGTGCACTGAAGCTTCTTTGCCTTTTCTTCCCCTCACACACCGGCTCCAGCAAAGGCAAAGAGAAGACAAAGGAGCACAAGTAGGTTTGCTCTCCATGCTCCTTCTCCTTCTTGTCCCCAGCCTTTCCAGCATGTGTTGTGGCTGATGCAGTACGTGGCGTGTCCCCCTCTTGCTCTGAACCTGAGCATGTCAGGTCTGCAGGAGCATCTTGGCCTAAAACCTCAGAGCTTTTAGGCCAAATGTTACCTACAGCAAAAGCCAAGTGTGAAAGATGGCCTTGGAGTGGGTCCCTTGGTAGCAAACTGTAGGGTCTTGGGCCTCTTGGCTCTGCCCAACACCAATTTCCAGCTGCTTGGCTTAGCAGATCTGCTGAAATGCAACCTCGAGCCTCCCAGGAGTGCAGGCTAACGTCTTGCTGCCCATGTTGGATCCTTGTGATCCTGTATGTCCAGGGTAGGATTTGGTTGCTGTGCTCATCAGGGGTCTTTAGAATGGAAACAGAGCCTGATGGACCCTCCATTGGACACAATTCCTGAAAGAAAGGCAAAAGACATAAATACTTTGCTGCAAATATTTCCCCAAGCTTTTTAAAAAGGAGAAAAAAAAATGGGGGAATGATTAAAATACCTTATTGAACCATGAATAATTGACTGGTAGATTTTCAACTAGAAGCAGCTGGTAGAGAGCCTGCTGCTACCTCCCTGTGCCTCAAAATCCTTCCATCTCTCCCTCCTTATTTTGTGGAGATCCGTAAAGTGGCTGAAACCCTGATGAGCAAAACCGAGTGCTTCTGTAAGCAGAACAAGCAGATGTGCATTCCAGCACCAGCCAAAGCTGATTCACCCGCTCAGCCTCATATTAGACACCAGAGAACCCCAAAGGAAGAGTGCTATGGAAGGCTGCGCGGCTACTCTGGTGTCTAGTACAGTGTTACCGTCGCTCGGTGGGAAAGGCAGCCAAGGTGCTCCGTCCTCCATCCCCAAACTTGCAGGGCCCCCGTCTTGAGCCTTCAGTCAAACTGGGTTGCAGTGGGGCAGACTGGAGCGCTTTGGAGGGCAGCACTTGTCTGGAAGCCCCGTCCTCCAGGCTAAAGCTGGGCTTTTGCAAAGGAGGAGGCTCTGGCTGCCTGTGTTGGCATCTCAGGTTCTCGGTCCTTCATGCAATATTCATGCGGGGACGGTGTCAGCTCTCAGCCCGCTCTGGCTCCCCACCTGCGCTCTCCGGGCTGCTGCTTCCCTCTTAGTTTTAGCCTTGCCAGCACAGTGGAGGGGGACGGAGGGGAGGGGACGGCTTTGGCACGAGCCCTGCTTGCTGCTGCAAAGACCCTGCTCTACGCGGAGAAGATCCTTGCCCGGGGTCCCCGTCCCTCTGCGGCAGCGAGCGGCACGTGGGTCTCCTCCTCCCCATGGACTTGGGCCGTGCCGGGATGGCCGCCCCCCCTTAGACGTGTCACTGGTGGCTCTCCGGTCCCGACCGAGCTCCTCCAGCATCTCCTCGGGTCCTGGACGGCCGGCTTCTGAAGGTAGTACTGGAGGGCCGGGAGCTGGGAAGGGCCATGGAAGTGCTCACCAGGATGGGAAGAAGCAACCAGCGGAGCTTGGGAAAGGGCTGAGGGAGGATGTGGAGGTGGTGGGGTGGGCTACATGAAGGCTGCAACCTCCTCCATGGGGTCCAAGGCTGCTCCCTTCATGCCCCTTCTCTTGGTTCTTCCCTTCTCCTCGGCACTGGGAAATGACACCGCTGAAGTCTGCGCTCTCCTTTCTCCCCAAACTCGTCTCTTTCCTAGACGTTTCCCTCCAGCCTTCTGAAATAACAGCTGTAAGGGCAGTCATAAAGGAAGGGCCAGAATTTTTCATTTTGTTGGAGTTGAGATGAGCTGTAGAGAGACGTGGCTGGGCAGGCATGAAGGCACCACCTGAAATTTTATGGTATGGAAGGACCTCATTGCCTCCTGGACTCTTCTCTCCAAATCTACATAGAGTTGAGGCTCGTCTTGTGGATCTGCTAGGGATTATCAAGCTGTTTCCCATTCCTTGAGGCACCTTTTACAGTGAAATTGTCTTTGGGGCAATGCGGGAGACTCCTGTGGCACTTATGGACCGAGGCTCAGCTGACAGCAAGGGGTCATGTCCCAAGGCAGGAGGGGATGAGCAGCATCTTCCACATGCATCCCTATGGAAGAGGTGAAGAGGACTGGTCCTAGCAGGATGGGTTCCCACGCCTTGGACCAGGTCCGGGCGCTCAGACCAGGCTCACGGTCCCAGGCTGGTCCCAAAAAACACGACTTGGTGGCAGAGAAGGGTCTCGGAGCGGAGTTTCGGAGCCTGAGAACAGCATTTGTTCATGAAAAGGGAGTCTGCAAAGGGCTCAGCAGGGCCGTGTCCTCCACAGCACCTTGGGGCAGGTGTTCCCTGCCTTTCCTCCTTCCATCCATGGAGAAAATGCCCTTCTGTAGATCCTATTAAGTGAATTAATCACAGATTACAGGGAGTCTCCTGAGGCCTGAGCGTTGCCTTAGTCCTAATTAAATCTCAGCTATAAAAAGTTTTCTTCATGTTGGTCTTTCTGCAGCAATTAAATTCCCCCTCCCTTGATGAATACGTTACCCTTATAGGTGACATATTTCCTGACAATTTTGGTTTTGTAGGCGTTAAGGAGGTCTCTTCCTAGTGAGTTTTTCAGCTCAGTCTTCAAGCTGAAAATGCACACTGCACCCAGACACCCTAATTTTCAGCAATGTAACTCAATGGTCCTCACCCCTCTGCATTTGCAGCATGGAGTTACGTCTGAAAACCCAACAAATGGGGATGTTTGGAGGTTTGTTATGGCCTTTAACACTCTCAGGCTTTGATTAGATCTGCACTGGAGAGCTATCCAGTTTGCAATGCAGGGGTTTTGCATTGCACTGTGCAGGCTAGGGCATTTTTCTGAGCAGTTGGACTACGTCTTAGACTAGGTCTAAATCATCCCAGTTCATGAGGCTGTGATGAGTTAAGAAAATACCCCAGGTCATATCCCTTTGAACATCAATTTGAACATCTGCCTGTTATCTTTTCTGGACTAGACAATGTTTAAATTAACATTAATATCAAGTGAATTCTGAGTTCCAGAAGCCAAAGTATTTCTGTCAGAAATCTGAGATATTTCTGTCAAAATAGTGAACAAAAAACAATCATGTAACTACGAGTCCAGGCTTTCAATGAACTTGTGGTTTCACGGTCTAAAATTCAAACTGAGATAGTGGTCCTAGCTCTGCTGAAGCATTTGGAGATAAGATAAGTTGCACTTCTTAAACTTGGCTTAAGGTGCTGAGTATTTTCAGGAAGCAACTAAGAAGTAATTAGCAAACCAATACTATAACAGCCAATTAGCCCCAGCTCTTCTGAGCGAATTGGCCACAGCCCAGAGAAGTGATGGAGGAATTAAGCCCAGGTCCCACGCAGGCAAGTTGGGGTTGATGCTGGTGACCTCTGTCTGGGGTCATCCCAACCCTTTTGACCTGGTACTGGTGCTCCTGCAAAGGAGCAAAATCATTTTGCTTTAATAAATAATTTTGGAAATTTTAAGATCTTTGTAGATGTCTTGTTGGTCATCCAAAAAAACTTCCTGATTTTTGATAAGAAGGTGGTGGTAAAGGAAGTAGTTAAAATATTAAATTTTAATAAAAATACTACTTTAGGTAACTGTCCTGGGGAACAATCACACAAAGAGGTCCAGGCAGAATGACAAGGCTGTGAGCAGGGGAAGTAGAGGCAGACCTGAAGGTCTGGGGCAGAAATTAATTAAGTCTGTTAATTGATGGATAGGATCATGCTTCAGCCCTTTATATTCTCACAGCTTAGGATATGCTCTGAGGAGAGAGAGGAAAAAAAAGAAAGAAAAAGGGTCTTGAGACTCAAATTAGATGAACTTAGCTGAACATTTAGCTGAAATATTGACTCTGCCTTAAAGGACATTAGCTCTTGTTTGCGTTTGCTTTTAGCTGACGTTTCTGTTCTTACTTTGGGCTGGAAAAGCACAACTGAAACATGGGAAGGTCCATCTGAATAGGAGAAAAAACTTCTTTAGGAATGATAAAGCACTGGAACAGGTTGCCCAGAGAGGCTGTGGGGTCTCCATCCTTGGAGATGTTCCAAAGCCAACAGGACACAATTCTGAGCAATGTGGTGGTGTAGGTCAGGCTGCTTGAGCAGGGGGCTTGGACTAGATCTGCATAGTTTTCTTTCAACCTCAAGTGATTCTGTAAAATCTCCTCTTCCCATCCGTGTGTTGCAGACAACACCACTAAAAATATATAGGATTCAATGAGTTCTTTCCCACATCTTCTTCCAGAGCCGGGAAAGGAGTTTTTTCAGCCATGAAGCTTGGCAAGACACGTCCACCAAAGGATGATCATCGGAAGCAAGGTAAGTGTTGGGAAGGGCTTGTTCCCTGATCCAGGGCTGCTTTTCCAGCAAAACCTCTGGTCTGTGGCAATGAGACTTCATAAGTGGCTCACTTGAACACCATGAATAACTCACACATAAGACAGGGACCATTTGGAGCCCAGGATGAGGGATGGAGAGAGTTTCCATGAGGGAACGGGGAAGCAGGGGTAGATGGACAGAGCTTCCTACTGAAGGCTTTGACAGATACCACCCATCTTACGAGATCATGATGAAATCTGGAAGTCAGATGGGCAGTTTCTGGCTTGTTTCAAGGAGAACTTGCAGATGTAGCAGCAAAAAGGCATGATTTAGCCCTTCATCACTTCTCTGTGGTGCATGGAGACTTGCACGAACAATGTGACAGCAGCGCAGGAAGAGTCAGGGCCCCATCGCTGCAACGACGTCTGTTCCAAGGGCTAGAAACCTACAGCAGTGCTGAAATGGGACACCCTTCTGGGCACTCAGAAGGTGGTTAGTGATTGGAAATTTGCTGTTTTCATTTGGATCAAATTATTATGTTTCAATGATGAATTAGGGAATGTCTGTTTATGGAGGAAGACAAAATCCTGCTTTAGACCTTCTCCCTATGCAAATTGTTGTTTTTCGCCCAGTTTTTAAGTCAGGAAAGGAGGAATTTGGCCAGAGACATAATCTGAGGTATAATACTGAAGGGCCTTGGCAGTCCCCCTGCCCTCCCCAGTGGCAGGACATTCATCTCGAGATGAAGGTTTCACATAAGGCGATGAGGAAGGCAGCTAGGATGCCAAGGCATGAGCAGGCTGCCCTTTCAGATAATGGCATATATTCATAGATGTAGATTTATGAGTGGTGGGGGAATGGCTGCAACTGCTGTTATGTTGCATAAGAGGGTCGTTGCTCACAGCTGTGTCTCCTTTCATCTCCCGCCTCGAGGAGATCAGGACGCGGTCCTTCCAGCATCCCTCTTGTGTAGCTGGCTGCCTTCTTTCTGCCATCCCGGGCACGCGGCCAGTTCTGCTCGTGTTGGACAGATCTGCTGAGTCACTGGAAGCAGAGCTGGGAGGGTGCTAGCCTGTCTGCCCGCCCACACATGGTGGCATTGAATCCACTTAGGTCCTTCTTAAAAAGTCCCGTTGAGGACGGGGACACTCTTTCCACACACCACTTGCAGAAGAGCCTCTCTCTACCTGGAGAGAAAGTGTTTCCTACCATCCAGACTAGGTTGCCCTCACTTCAGCTGGAGCCCACCATTATTTCTGTATTGTCTCACAAAACCAGGGCAGACAACAGTGAGAAACCTTTGTCTGCTCTCCTGGAGCAAGCTAAGAGGCTGTCTTGGACTAGCCAAGAGACAGGAAACCTCTTTCCCAAGTGATGTCTGTGTCATACCAGTGGTACTGGGACTATCCCCTCTGTGCCAACAAAATGGACCAGTGACCCAAGAGCAGCTCCCCACCTCCCTTCATCCTCAGCATTGCATCAAAGAAAGGAACGTCACTGCTTTGCATGTTGCTTCTGAAGCTGTGCAAAGCTGTTGACCAGAAGCAGAGGCAGGAGAGGTGAACACTGCGTTCCCGTGGCTAGTACACAAGGAAAAGCAGTAGCCCAACACCTTCAATACAAACACAGATTGGTAGCCAATTCAACCATGTCGACCGGTGCCCCATGGGACACGGGATCTTAATCTTCCTTCTTTCTTGGAAGACCTGTAGACCTTCCTTTCTTCTTGCAGACCTGAAGCTGGCCATTGGCGGGCTTGGCAGGCACCATCCGGGCAGGTAGCACGTGTCCCAGTGCTCTTTACCTCTCGAGTCTGCACTGTTCCTTTGCCAGGGTTCAATTTTCCAAGGCTTATTGCCTTCACAAAGCTGTCTGCTGGCATGCTGCACCAAGGGAATAGCGTGTTGCGATATGCAGACCTCTCTTTTTAATCCACTTCAGGTTGCCTGTGACCTGACCCACGAGCATTGTTCTTTGTATTATCAAGTGAGGTTGATAGGACGTATTGGTTACCGTTCTCTGAGTCGTTAATTATTCACGGAGTGGAAACAGTAAGAGCCATTCTTTTGTCTGTGTGGCTTTATGCAGATGAACCTGCTGTTTTGGAAGCAGAAGACCTGGACCGAAAAGCCATGAGACTCGGAGGTGGATTGGACCCAGACACAATCTCCTTGGCTTCCGTCACGGCTGTAACCACCAATGTCTCCAACAAGAGGTGAGGGCTGGACAAGAGTTTGTGCAAGGCGATGGCAAACACGCAGACACGTCTGCATTCCTGCATCCCTGAGTTGGCATGTGCTGGGAATCACATTGCCCAAAGCAACAGTTTTCAGAAAGACCTCAACAGAGAACATTAATCAATGATGTTTAACACCCCTGGAGTTTATGTCCCTTAGACTGAAATAAAGCAGGCACTGCGAGGAGTGACCCTGGGAAATGCTCTGAGTTCGCAGCAAGCTCACCTCTTGTTTGACTGCGGGTTTCTTCTGCCTTTTTGAAGGTCCAAGCCTGATATCAAAATGGAGCCAAGTGCTGGGAGACCGATGGACTATCAGGTAGGAGGCAACACTGTGATCCCAACCTCAGCTCGGAGCTCAGAGAGGGACTGTTCCACCGGGAGTGCTGATAGGGAGGAAGAGGCAGGTGGAGAACTTCTTTTCCATGCTTTCTTGGAGCACAGTGAGCAGCAGAGTAATTTCCTGAGGAGCTGCATCTCTCAGTTGAAGCATTTGTCACTATCTGCCTATGGGGCGGCGTTGGGATTAGGACGAAGGAGCTGGTTATGGACCTTGGCACAGCATTGTTGGGGCAAGTCCACCACAGGTTTCAATGTGCTGTCCTCCCCAAAGCAACTCGCAGCTTCTGGAGGCTGGGCCACCCTTTGCATGACTCTCTGAGGTCCTGCTCCTGTTGGAGGATGACCTTCAAAAAGCCAATACTTGCATGGTAGAGTGATGAGCTTTATGTGAAGTCATTAACAGGGTTTGCTGTCCCCTGAGACAAGCCCAGAAAGCCCAGATCAACCTGTGCTTGAAGGGAGCCACCTCAAATGGAGTTCTCTTAACGTCCAAGGCCTGTTCTAGTGCTCAAGTTTGATAAGGCCTGTCTACCAGCACTCCCTGTGTTTCCTCTGGTAGGTTGGTGCCCAGTTGCTACTACCTTGTCCAAAGGTGCTTTGCTCCTACCCTTTTAATCTAGAGTTAGTTGAACTACATACTTTCCCAGGGTCCCCCTGGTCCCATAGTTTCCCAGGGTTCATTTGATACCTGTTGCTCCCTTTATCTTCTACTACTTAGTGACAAAGTGATTCGTAAATTAACGCCTCTTTTCATTTTCACCAAGCCATGCTGATTCAGTAGCCGTTTAGCTTTAGGTCCTTGCACGTTAGCATGGTAGTACATTCCTAGGGACATCTGGGAACAACGCAAATAATTATTTTCATTAGAGCTTTATGGTAGTCCGTTCTCAGCATCCACTTTTGAAAGCCATGAGAGACCAAATAACACCAGAAGATGCCTCAGAAAAGGTTGAATTACACACAAATAAAGACTAAAACACGTTGCAAGGAAAACAGGGAGTGAGTGTACCTGGTTCAGGAGCAGTATAAACAGAAGGTAAAGATGAGGTGCGAGGTGCGAGATAAATTACAAGAGATGGAAAGGTCCAGCTAACTGGTCAGTGCCAACAGGAACACTGCAAGGCTGGTGGGGACACAGGTGAGGGCAGCCAAGGTGGAGCTCCATGGGTCCTTCTCCCCAGGTCAGCATCACAGTCATCGAGGCACGGCAGCTGGTCGGGCTGAACATGGACCCTGTGGTGTGCGTGGAGGTTGGCGAGGAAAAGAAATACACGTCCATGAAGGAGTCGACTAACTGCCCTTACTACAATGAGGTGAGCTGGGTCTCTCCTGAGGCGCTGCCGCGGGCTTGCTGCTCCTCAGGGCCTACAGAAATAGAGGGGGGGGAAGTGTTTTCCCAAGCTTTTTTTGGTATCTCAGGCCACTGATGTTGTCAGTTGTTGCATTGACATGGATCCCTGGATCCATGGATTGACATGGATCCATGGATCCCATTGACATTGCCACCCTGTCCGGGTGTGATGAGCGCTACACGTCTCTCTTGGTGGGATGTTGACCAGAACACCATTGTTCAACTCAAAAGGAGCCCAAGCTTGGTTTCCTCCTTTCACGCAGGCTCTTTCTCTTCCAGTACTTCGTCTTTGATTTCCATGTCCCCCCTGACGTCATGTTCGACAAGATCATCAAGCTGTCCGTAAGTGAGATGCTGGGTTGTGTTGGCCTTTCCACTGGGCTTTGGTGCAGACCAATGTATTTTACGTGTTGGGATGGACTCAAGGCCTTAGACGGGAGCCATCTGGCAGGAGCTGAGGCACTCGTCCTCCTCTCTCAGCCTTCATGTCCTTTGCAGGTCCCCAACCCCTCTCTTCGTCACTGTCCTTACTGCTGCAGCCACAGAGCTCTACTCGTCTTCCCCATCTTCTCCTTTGCCCTATCTCCGGTTTTAAAGGGTTAGGCAAGACTAAACCTGTCTAAGGAGGTACTTAGGCTCGTGGAGAAGCTTGTGTAATTTCTCCCAGGAAGGGAATTAAGGCACAGATTTCAAGCATCTTTGAGCCACCTCCTTCAAGAACATGTCCCAGCGTTCGTTGCCATAGTGGCTGGAAAACTGCATCTTGTTTCAGAGAGAATTTTTTCCTCTATTTACATTTTCTCTTTATTGATTCCAAGCACACAGCTGCTTGCAGGACTGCTAAGCAAGAGCTCCCACCCCACTGCGCTTCATGAAGTGATTGCACCTCTTGCACAAGCCAAGCAGAAGGCATCAAATTCTTTATTGTTCGACACTGAACACTTCAGAAACCAGTTCCGCCTCTCCCAGCACGACTGGGCACAGGAGAAACAAAAACCAAATACACAAACAAAGTAAATAACTCTGGCTTGTTTTTCTCCCTCGTTTTCCAGGTGATTCACTCAAAAAATCTCTTGCGCAGTGGGACTTTGGTAGGCTCCTTCAAGATGGATGTTGGAACGGTTTACACCCAGCCTGGTACGTACCTGTAATTTGCAGCTGGTCAGATCCACCGACCCATGCAATTGCATACCTGCAAAGCATCTTTGCAAGGTGGGCAGGCAGTGGCTCATTCTCTGGGGTGGCAATTATTTTGACTTTAATTTCAGCCTCCTAAACACAATCGCATCAACTTGGCTCCCTCTGCAGCTAGGAAAGAGCCACGGGCACCTCCGGGATGCCATCCAGATGTAATGCGAACGGGCAGAAATGCCCTGGGGATTCGCCAGCCTCTCTCCACTGATCCATAGAGACGCTTAGGTGTCTTGTCTGGGCAAGTTATTGACCTTTCAGATAGCTGAGGACCATGGGCTGCATCTTGCCCTCTGTGGCTGGCATTTAAACCAAGACGGGAAGATGCCCAGCGTGCCCAAAAAGGAGGTTAATTAGAGCTGCTGTGAGCATGCCACGTCGCTCACCGGTGATAAAGCCCGCCTAGGCTTAGCGCAGAGGGACCCAGCAAGTGCTATTAAAATCCCCGTGCCTTCATGGGCTTTGTTTGTAGCACTTCTGCTTTGGGGAAGCCTGTTTGATAGAGTCATCATGGAAATGCAAAAGCTTTTGGCAGCAAGAGTCAACACAGGTGGGATTAGTTTAGAGAACTGTGTGAAAGAGGTCCAGGTCTTTTATCTATCTATCTATGTATCTATGTATCTATGTATCTATGTATCTATCTATCTATCTATCTATCTATCTATCTATCTATCTATCTATTTAAGCCCCTATAAAGAGTCCCTGACACCTTAAGGCGCAAATGAAGCCTCCAGATTTTCCACTTCAGAGGTCCTCAGCATTTGATGCTGGAAGGGATCTTAAGAGAGCATCTAGTCCGCTCTGCTCCACAGAAGGATCAAATCTTTCTCACACATCTAAGAGGCGGATTGAGCACTAAAATCTGTCCAGTGATGGAAAGTCCACTCTGTTACAGACAGCTTTTCCCATTAATTCTCTGCCTTCCACATCAGACAGGTTTTTCCAACGGGATTTTTCAGATTGTTTTTTATTTTTGCTTTTTTTTTTCTGTAATTCCTCACACCTGGAGTGTGAGATGAAAGTGAAAGATGCTTCCAGTGAAAGATGCTTCCAGTTCTCAATAATTTCTGTAGTTCTGACAAAAGGCTGTCTTGTTCCATGGCTTTCAGAGCACCAGTTCTACCACAAATGGGCCATCCTTTCCGACCCGGAGGATCTCACAGCTGGATTGAAAGGATACCTGAAGTGTGACGTTGCTGTGGTAGGGAAAGGGGACAACATAAAGACACCACACAAAGCCAATGAGACCGAGGAGGATGATATTGAGGGGTAAGGTTTTGTAAGGACAGTTCTGTACAGCCTCACTTGGGAATGAGCTGTGAGCTTTCCATGTCTCTTTATTTTGGATTATTCAATGAGGACAACATCTCTTCCAGATTAGACTGATAGGCCCTCCAGGATCCATACTCATATCCATACCTCAAATCAGAAATGCTGACTAGAGACTAGATTGCTTCTCCAAGAGGGCACAGTTGATAGATAGGTCTAAATCCTGCTCACACCAATGCAGACCAGTCATTTATATCAGTTTAGACCATCTGTTCTTGGTTGTTTGCTTCTCCAAACCATCAGCTTGATATGAACCAAGATGATGTTCATGTTGCTTCACCAATACTCCTGTTGGTCCTTGGATGGGAGCCACAGAAGATAGAGTGAAGAGAAGATGGAATACAATGAATGGGGATCTCAGCTAGGCTGAGATCAGTCTTCCTCTAGGTTGGCTGCTGATGACGATTATATCCCTTTGGAAGGATGTAGGTGAGGTGGGGAACCTCAATGGGAAGGATGTAGGTGAGGTGGGGAACCTCAATGGGTTAGTATAAGCTTTCCCTTATGAATCTGCCACTCTCCATCCTGAATCAGGAGCATGAGCAGAAACAGGACTGTGTTAAATTGTATGCCTGAAGAAATGGTTGTCTTTCCATCTCCTCACAGTGTGTGCTCCAAAAGCTGGGCAGTTTCTCCCTCTTCTGCAGGCCTCTCCTGACAAACACACCAGGCCTGGCAGTTGTCTCCAATCCTGAATTTTGATGTTGCAGGAACCTCCTCCTTCCAGATGGGGTTCCTCCAGAGCGCCAATGGGCTCGTTTCTATATCAAGATCTACAGAGCTGAAGGGCTGCCCCGTATGAACACCAGCATCATGGCCAATGTGAAGAAGGCTCTCATTGGGGAGAACAAGGACTTGGTGGACCCCTATGTGCAGGTGTTCTTTGCAGGGCAGAAGGTGAGTGAGCTGCTTGCTAGACCACAGTGACTCAATAACATGAGCAGGACCAGCCATTACACAGGTTTGGGACCACATGGACAAAGATGATCTTAGTTGTCCTGGCAAGTAGATCCTATGGGGAAGTTGCAGCAGTCTCCAATCAAGGAAAAGATCGTATTATTTGGGAAAGGAGAGTCATGAAAAGAAAAAAATGTTTCAACAGTCATTAGCATGGGCGTAGCTCAGGTCTGAAAGGAGGTGGGTCACTTGTCAGCTCAGACTCTTACAAAACACCCGTTTTTCTCCTCCCACTTGGCAGGGGAAGACGTCCGTGCAGAAGAGCAGCTACGAGCCTCTCTGGAATGAGCAAATAGTCTTCACAGAAATGTTCCCCCCACTGTGCAAGAGGATAAAAATCCAGATACGAGACTCTGACAAAGTCAATGATGTGGCCATCGGGACCCATTTCATTGATCTGCGGAAGATATCTAATGAAGGAGACAAAGGTAAAGCTAATGTGGGGGTGGACAGAGATGCCTTCTCCATGGTACAGACTTCCCTTTGGCAGAGAATTAGCAAAATAATCTACGTCCCTTCCCCAGCCTCTGAAGATAACTGCTCCTTGATGCCCAGTGGGAGAGATCTCTTTTCCCTGCAGTGGTTATCAGAGATCACTGGGCATCTGTTTCCTGAAAACCAAGACCCCCAGTCAGACTCTAGAAGAAAATCAAGTCCATGTGTGGATGAATATCTGACAGGCTCCCATGTTCTCACAAACACATCAGCATACATGTGGGTAGGAGGACAATGAAATCAAATAGAGCTCTAGGATGACAGCTAATGAGGGTTTCTCTTCTCGCTCATGTCTTGTGTTGGATGGCTTGCCCAATGGGATACTTACCTCTGTCTTTTGCTTGGTCCGTTGCACAATCCCCTTCACTGCTGTCACCACAAAGCCATCTCCATGTAGGGTTGCAAGCACGTGTTTTCCATGTGCACACGGAGCACATATGTGCTTGGGTGTGTGCACCAGGAAAACGATGCTATTCCATGAGCCAACCTGAGCAAAGACTCACCCTGCTCCTCGAATATCCCCTTCCCTACGCGTGTGTCTGGTCTGCTGCAGGCTTCCTACCCACCTTTGGCCCCGCATGGGTGAACATGTATGGCTCAACGCGAAACTACACCCTGATGGACGAGCACCAGGATCTGAACGAGGGGCTGGGGGAAGGGGTCTCCTTCCGGGCTAGGCTTTTGATGAGCCTTGCTGTGGAGATCTTGGACACCAGCAACCCAGAGATCAACAGCTCCACTGAGGTGCAAGTTGAGCCGGCCACCTCAGTTGCTGATGTGAGTCTTTCCCAACCCTTCGGTTGTCAATGACAAGTCTTGAGTGATGCCATTAGCTCCTCGGTCCTGTTGGTCATTATGCCTGGGCTCAAAGCCTGAGAGTTTAATTTACTGCTGCACTAAAACTGCTGGGTTCTCCAGCTCAACAGCAAATCTTGCAAGGTTTTATCCTGCAAGGGTGGGTTTTTGTATTTTTTTTTGTATTTTATGGTCATTCAAAAAGAACATGTGGTGAGCCTAGATATCCGGTTCAGACAGAAACCCACCTGTTAGATGGCTTATGCTGAGGGAGAGAAAGCCTCACAGTGTTCCTGAAAGCCCAGTAGCAAATTCCTTTCATAGAGCTTGTGTGGGTGCTCAGGGTGCCAAATGTGGCCTTCTGGGGCAACCTGTGCTCTGTCCTGTCCTGCTAGGAGGACCTCTCTGTCTGAACTTAACCTTCTTCCCTAATTCCATGGGTCTTCTCCCTTGTAGAACTGCACTGGGAAAATGGAGGAATTCTTCCTTTTTGGAGCCTTCCTGGAAGCTACCATGATTGACAGGAAGATTGGTGACAAACCCATCAACTTTGAGGTCACAATAGGTAGGTTGAGTTTTGGGGACGTTGGTTTTGAAGCATATCTGAAAGAGGCTGCAGGATCCAAGGCCAATAGGGTTTGAATGTGATACTTGTCCCATCAGTCGTCCATCCTTCTTCCCTGCCATGGGGCTGGATCTCCTGACTACTGGTGAATCACAATTCTGGGGTGGGAAAGGGGCCATAGCCCTGGATTTTGTCTATCCCAAGACAATAGGGTTTCTATTTCCATTTCCAACCTATTTCCATGCTAACTCTTGACACAGCATCTAGAGCTCTCATTTTAGAGAGAAATGGATGGCTATTTTATTGGCACGAGATATGGATGCTCCCAGCTCAACCCTTTGCTGTGTGATCTCATGCCAACGTTGGATCTGCTCCACCTCTCAGCTGCGAGAACATGGCTTTGTACCTGCTGAGGATAACAGGAGGATAACAGGAGGCTTTGTGTCTCCTGCGGATAACCACTGAAGGAAGAACATATGTTCCTAATGGCTTGGAAGGAGAGATGAGTAGGGAGCGGATTTTGGTCATTAGTTTACAATTTCTGGTCAGGATTTTAGAAAGTTGAACTTCACTGTCCCCCATGGTTCCTGCAGAGAAGATTGCTGCCCAGCCGGAGTTGAAGCCAGGTGATTAAGTCCATTTAGCTCCAATGTGAGTTAAAGCCCTGTGACTTTTTTCCTGAGGTAACTATGGGAACCAAATTGATGGCATGACCAAACCTACCTTGCGGAGGAAGAAAGAGGGAGGAGACGGCGATGAGGAGGAGTCTGAGTTGCTCCAGAATTCAAGTGAGGAAGACGGTGATGAGGATGGAGAGATGATCTCCATTTCCTCATCTCAACCCATGAAGCCCCTGGTCACAGACAGGTAAGTGTGCCCAGCTGGCCACCAAAGGGCCACATTGGTGAAAGGGAAAGTGAGGGAAGGGACCTTGCAGCATTGTAATGAGGTGGGAGAGCAGCTGGGACACAGATGGGTGGTGTCACCCCTTGTCTTGCAGGAGAGGGGATTAGAATCTGCCTTCTGAAACACCTGTAGGATGATGGGAAACAAATTAGAGTTTAGAAACAGGCCCTTCTCTAAGCAACAGAACCAAATGTTCCTCTTAATTCATTGTCCAAAGGTGCTTCCATTTTTGCCAGGTGTCCGAGCTCCCACCAGAGCAAGCCAGAGATGAAGCCAGTGCAGTCCCTGGAGGGTCATTCAGTCAACCAGAGCTAGGAGCAGCAGCGGGTGCTAGATCTCCGTGCCCTGTGCCATGAGCACAAAACGTCTTGTGGAGACCCCATATTAGCTATTACCATCTCAGAAGTCACCTCTCAGCCTACCCTACTGAGTGTCTTTTTCATGTGTGTAGCCTCTTACGTGCACGGCACTCATAGCTACCCACACCTTCAACCCTCTACACCTATGGAAAATTAGGGGGAGGTTAACCAATAGAGCCAAAAATCATTGGGTGACATTGAAGAAGAAAACACACTTCTGTACATACAAATTTCATGAAATCAACCTTAAAAAAAGGTTGGACTAGGACTCCTTGACGTCACAGCAAATGTGTGATGCATCAACCTACTTTTGCACATTGCTGAGGAAAGAAGAAAGGAGAGGTCTAGGCTTTATGTCTTTGATTTTTCTAGTTATTTGACATATAAAAGCATCACGGAGACTGGTAAAGTCCAGAAATAAGGCAGAGATTTCAGGAACGAAAGTAATTTGTGCTGGGTCGAGGTGCATTTTGCTTCATTTTGGATCTTAATAGCTGGAAATGTCACAACGGCAGAGGGGAGGATGCAGAAACTGCGGGAGGAAGTTCATGATCATGAGTTAGGCAGGAGTTTGGGGTAAAGTCTTAAAATCCTATTAGTGCCTGTATTTGTAGCCTGTTTTTTCGTCAGTCTATCTCCATTCCCTCCAACTACTGGCATGTCTCATATGTCAGAGAACCAGGATATGTTGGATCCTGTTCTTGAGACTGACAGAACTGCTGGTTTTCACCGGGCAAATCACGTCTGTTGTCCCTGCCTCAGTTTCTCCATCCGTAGAATCGAGACAATTCTTTGATGTGCAGGTAGAAATTACCCTAAAATAGACGACAGCTACAAATGTGATCCCAGTTGAAGATTTCTGCCTCATCTGGAACTTCAGAGGCTTTTCAGAGCGCCGAGAACTGAGCAGAATCAGGGCATGTGTCTAGGCAGGGCTTCACCATGGCCAAGATTTGAACACAAAAGACTTGTACAAGTCCTAAGACTTGTACTTACTTAGGAAAGCTAATCGGATTTAACCTAATGAGATGCACTTAAAGTAAGGATTATTTTAACTGCTCTATCAGCAGATAGGTGTTCCTAATCAAAATGAACTGTCTGGCTTAATTCACCTGGGAAATAAAGCAAGCTGAATTGAATCAAGGATATTTGCATTCTTGATGGAACTCTCTACCTGGGGTTCTGCACTTGTTAACCAGCCCACCAGCAAGGCCAATGCAGGAGGGAGATGAAAAGCACAACTGTTCCTTGACGTGTATTCCACTGGGCTCTGCCTCTCCTGCTCCTCTACCAGCGTGCAGGGACTTCCATGCTGGATCGTGGGGATCTGCTGACACCTTCTGGCTGGAAATACCCCAGAAGATACAGTTCCAATTCACAAGATGAATTGGAAGTAATATTATTATTTTTTAAGCTAACGGTGATCCCAAGGATCTGCTGTGGCTTTGTCCGAGGTGAATCCTGGTTCACGGCAGATGCTTGGTCAGCCTTGGACAGACCAGAAGCATGAACGTGGTCTCCAGGGCATGCCTGGTGGCCCAGCTTCCTCTCCCCGTCTATTCTGTGACTATTATCTCTCCCATGCCATGCTGCGTTCAGCCCCCTTTCTTCTTGGCCTGTGCTCGCATATTTCCATCTCCCCATCACAGCACTCTCTGATATACCAGAAGAAGTGGTGGGCAGTGACCATTCCCACCGGGGAGCAATCCCACCATAGAGCATCCTTCTTCCTCTCGCTGCAGGAACTACTTCCACCTGCCCTACTTTGAGAAGAAGCCCTGTATCTACATCAAGAGCTGGTGGCAAGACCAGCGCCGCAGACTGTACAACGCCAACATCATGGACAAGATCGCAGACAAGCTGGTCAGTATGTGCTGGGGACGAGACTGGCTCAAGGGATGGGACCATCAAGGCTCCATAGAGCCTTTAGCAAACTCATACCAGAAAGGACAAGGTTCCCTAACACTCCCAAAGGACAAAGCCCATCTGGTCTGTCCCATCACCTACTTTCACCGCTTCCCATTGCAGGAGGAAGGCCTCAATGATGTGCAGGAGATGATCAAGACGGAGAAGCCGCACCCAGAGCGCCGCCTCCGAGGGGTCCTGGAGGAACTCAGCAGCGGGTGCTTGTGAGTAGAAAGCTAGCAAAGACTGCACACCAAGGACCTGTGGTCTCAGCTGGGCAGTAGGCAAGGTCATGAGAGCATAAGTTCACCTTGTCTTGTGACCTGAGATGATGGGTGAGCATTACCCTTGAGGCTTGGAGCAAGGTGGTACTCACATCTGCTTCCCAAAGACCCTCCACCAGTGATGAAAGCCACAAGGACTCATTCTTGTGGCCTCAACAGATTGGTACCTGAACATCTAGTCCTCATATATGTCCTCAGCAAGAGGTGCAAATAGGTTCCCTGAAGGAACAAGGGCACTTCCCTCCAGCAAAGTGTCCTATTGTTAGCAGGGGTCCAACCTGCTTGCAGAGAGCCAGCAGCCTTTCTTGAGATTCATGCTAGACCTTTATCACCAGGCGCTTCGTGACCTTGGCGGACAAGGACCAGCACCACTCTTCCCGCACAAGGCTGGATCGAGAAAGGCTCAAGTCCTGCATGAGGGAGCTGGTAAGAGGGCTTCAGCTGGGAAGGAAGATTTGGAAATGGAGCTGGGCTCCATCGATGCCATGGGGAACCTTGCTTCTTAGGGGGTATTGGTTTCTACTGTCTCTGGATTGACAGTTTGAGGTTTATTTCTAAATCTGGGGGACTCAAGGGCATTTTCTGTCCAAGATGACGCAGGTCCTAGATGACACCACCACCTCTCCTCCATCACACTCTGCTTTGCATTGCAAAGAAGCCTGGGAGTGCACACAAGGAGCTACTTTACTGTCAATGAGTTCAGGAGATTGGGCAGCAGGAATTTAGGGGATCCTGCAGGGCCCAGCTGCTCCAGGGGTAGATATGGCCTAGATGTCCAGAGCTGATTGCCCAGTTCCTTGAAAAGGAAAGGCACAAAGATGAGGTGTCTAGTCCACCTGGAAGAGCAAAAGAAGAGCAGTTCATTAGCCAGCTGCATACAACACAGAGATGAATTTGACTCGTGAAAACCCCTGTGTCCCCTCTTCTGAACTGGCAGATGCTGATCTACAGAGGAGTCAGAGAAAGGGCTGAGATAATCCTTAACACAGGGCTTGAAGACACCCCAACATGCCATAAGCACAACTGACACCTCTGTGTCCTGCAGCACGGGACAGAAATCCCTGTCCTGTGTCAAGGGCCCTTCTTGCATCCTGCTGAGGGTAGCAAACGTATCCTGGGCTCCCTTTTAATCCTAGGAGAACATGGGGCAGCAAGCCACGACTCTGCGGTCGCAGGTGAAGAAGAACACCATGAAAGATAAGCTGAAGCTGGTGCAAAACTTCCTGCAGAAACTCCGGTTTCTGGCTGATGAGGTGAGTTGCCTTCTGCAAGAAGGGTACTGTCAGCTGGGTCAGCTCATAAACAGAGCTCCCTGGATGGACACAGCACCTAGGATGGATGGAGGCCTCTTCATAAAGCCTGTAGGCTTTATCCCAGAGCTCTCCAAAGAGCTGCTTGCTTTTACCTAGCAAAGACCAGAGATGGCTGAATGCTGCTCGCTTTAATATTGTGTGGACGATTACATCTTTCTGATGGTTTTAAGGTTGCACTAGATGATCTCTAGAGGTCCCTTCCAACCTGTAAGATCCTGTGATGGCTTATCCTCTGAGGAATCACATGGCCTTGCTGCAGTTCAAGGCTCAAAACCATCCTTTAGCTCAGCTGCAAGGGGACCTGGCTCTGCTACTATGTGGGAAGGGCTCTTTAGCTTAGCTTAATGTTGACCCAACCTGGAGGCATGGGTCAGTTTATAGACTGGCTATGCAAAGGTGTCAGATGGCAAAAATGTCCTGATCTACTTCAGACCAGGGTCCTGCCTTGAGCCCTGGTCCAGTCTGGGAAGCTCCCTGCTTCACAAGTCAGGGATGCTCTGCCTAGGTCTAACCCTGGTCTCACTTGGGGATGGAGATGGGTTGGGAGTGGCCTTTTTGGCTTGTGCTGACAAGTGTACCAAGATGGACCATGCTTGAGAGGTCAGAAAGGACTGAGATACTGATAGGTCTCCTCACCGGTACTCGCAGCCCCAGCACACCATTCCTGACATCTTCATCTGGATGATGAGCAGCAACAAGCGCATCGCCTACGCCCGCATCCCTTCCAAGGACATCCTCTACTCCATCGTGGATGAGGAGATGGGCAAGGACTGCTCCAAAGTGAAGACCGTCTTCCTAAAGGTGCCTGCCCCTCTTCCCTGGGGAAGATGCAACCAGGAGGAAGGAGGTGGAGCGGAGGCAGGGTGGGAGGATGGAGGATGGAGACAAGGGCACTGAGTACCAGATCTTGATTATAATGGAGTGCTAGGAAAACCAGACCAATATTCTACCTGTGGTTGTGGAAGTTTGTTGCTAGAAAGTGTGAACCATTGGTCTTGGCAGTCTGGTAGGTGATAAAGAGCTGCAAGGAGAGACCCTGCTCACCCTCTAGATGACTCTACTTGAGCAAGAGGGGGTTGGACCACGTGGTCTGCAAGAGGTTCCTTCCAACCTCAGCCATTCTGTAATTCTGTAATGTCATATCCAATCTGCTAGGATGGGAGATGCTGACTTGAAAAGGAGGCCAACGTGCTAAGAAGAATAAGATAAAAGAGAGAGAATAGTGGACATGATCCAAAAGGAGAAGAATGCCTGGGTTTAGGGAACGGTAGTACAAGCTGAGGCCCCAGGAAGTGGTGGGTGCTGTAAAAAGTGGTCTGTCCAGTCTGTGAGGTCTCTTTTATTTCCCTGTAAACTCTTTGATTCTCTGTGTTCAGCTACCTGGGAAGAGGGGCTTTGGTCCTGCGGGCTGGACAGTTCAAGCCAAGATGGAGATTTACTTGTGGCTGGGACTCAACAAGCAGCGCAAAGACTTCCTGAGTGGCTTACCCTGTGGCTTTGAGGAGAAGAAGACAGCCAGAGGCCAGAATCTGCCATCCTTTCCACCTATCAGCCTCCTTTACACCAGTAAGAGGGCAGGATGTGGAGAAGGCAGGAGGTTCAACACCACTTGTGCCACGGGCTTCCAGGAACTAAGGGGGAAATTCTTCCAGGTGTCCCAATCTGTGGTCTCACATTGTCCCATGGGGAACTGGGAGGGGGGAAATGTCATCTCTTCCCTTTACCCCATTCACAGCCTTCCTTTTGCACATCACAAGCAGGACTCTGGGGAAGTCCACATCCACCCAGGGTCCATGTTTGGAGCCAATTTCCTTCACACACACTGGTCTGGAGCAAAAGTCCATGGCTAAGCTCCAGGGAGGCAATTCCAAGCCGTCTCACTTCCCTCTCCTGTCACAGAGAAGCAAGTGTTCCAGCTGCGAGCCCACATGTACCAGGCTAGGAGCTTGTTTGCTGCTGACAGTAGTGGCCTGTCGGATCCCTTTGCCAGAGTCTTCTTCATCACCCAGAGCCAATGCACTGAGGTAAAACCTGCTTCCTAACCTGGAGAACTCGGTAGTCTCTGGGATTTAATCTCATACTTGTCCCATCAGCTGTCCATCCTTCTTCCCTGCCATGGGGCTGGAGCTCCTGACCATTGGTGAATCACACTCCTGGGGTTGGAAATTCTGGAAACTCCAGGCCATAGCCCTGGATTTTGTCTATCCCAAGCAATTTATGCCCAAAAGATCCCTGCTGGAAGCCCTTTCCACGTGTCCCATGTTTGCTTCGGCCTACAGAGCAAACACCAGCCTGTGACATGCTCCAGATGGGCCGGTTTGTGGTCTTTCACCATAACTCATCCCCATGGCTGCCTCTTTGCAGGGTACTGTTTTGCACTGATTTTACAGAGGGAAGCAGATGGTTAAGCAGATAAAATTGGAACATCAGAGCCAGGGATGAACTCTGGGAGATGCAAGCGTCTTGGGTCAAGACCTTCAAAGCCAATTAGTTCCCAGCACTATAAATGTCCCTGTGTACAAAAACTGAGATCAATGTCCTGTCTGCTTCCCTTGTTCTCATCCTTAGGTCCTGGCTGGCAATCCTAGTTGGAGTGGTAAATCATGTTCCATTCTTCCAGGTTCTCAATGAAACCCTTTGCCCAACCTGGGACCAGCTGCTGGTCTTCGATAATGTGGAGTTATATGGAGAAGCTCATGAGATGCGAGACGACCCTCCCATAATTGTCATTGAGATCTACGACCAGGACACAGTGGTAAGAGGAAAGCATTTCTGATTCAGGTGCTGAGAACACTCACGGCAAGGCAAGTGAAGCAGAAGATGTGAGGAGAAGCGTTTCTCATGACCTGTGGAAGACATTTCCCCCACTTTTCCCGGAGCGCGGAAGAAATAAGGAGCCTCTGCTGCTCATTAATCTCCAGGACTCAATTTACTGGTACCTTGTGTTTGAACAGGGAAGTGAGGCTGAAGACAAGGAGATAGTTCTCTGATCTCTTCCTCTATAACAGTGCTCCATGCTGGCCTCCTCACATTCCTAGCTTTGGATCGTGTTGACGTATTAGGAAGGGCCCTGCAGATGGAAAGCCACCAATGAAGCTGGTCCTATTTTGGTTGTGCTAGGGAGTGCTGCGTGGCTAACCGTGAAGACCTTTTTTTGAGTCAGACAAGTCTTAAGTCAGACAGTTAGACGAGTCTAAGTCAGACAAGAAGCCCCATGCAACAAACCCAAGTGCTCTCCTTGCCTTTCCAGGGCAAAGCTGACTTCATGGGCCGCACCTTTGCCAAACCAGTGGTGAAGATGTCAGACGAACAGTACTGCCCTCCGCGATTCCCTCCGCAGCTGGAGTACTACCAGATCTACCGGGGCAACTCCACGGCGGGCGACCTGCTGGCTGCCTTTGAGCTGCTTCAGGTACCAACTCGTCCAAACCATCCCAGGCCACGGGAGAAACAGATGGGGAGGGGATGTGAGGGAAAGCTGTGTTTAATCCATGCTTATAAATCTCACTGGGAGATGGAAGATGTCCATGAGAGTCTTGGTTCTCTCTGAGACATGAAAGGAAGGTCTCAGATAAAGGGGATGGGAATTCACACCAGCATGACAAGAGCATGGGCAAACTTTTGCTTTGCAGTCTCCTGGGGTATCAGAACGAAGTCTTTCCTCTTTCCTGACTCCCATATACCAAACCCTCTTGTTCTGTATGTTCCATAGGGGAAGTTCATACGTGTCTTTGACGAGGAGTTCAGTGTGGGACTATTCTCCCTGCATAGGTGCCCATCTCTTTCCACTGACTAGACAGACCAGGAGATGCCTGGATCTGAGCAGATCCTAATCCATGACATATCTCTTCCAGATTGGACCGGGGGGTAAGTCAGACCTTCCCCCTATTGATGGACCCACTGACATTGACCGGGGACCCATCCTGCCAGTGCCACTGGGGATTCGTCCGGTGCTGAGTAAATACAGAGTGGAGGTAACTTAATTGCTTTGGCAGGAGCATCTCGGGGCACCAGCCTTTAATGCTCAGCAGCCAGATGGTTATACAGCAGAAGGTGCTATGTTGTCATGGCCTCACCAGATCACGAGGGCTACATCTGTTGTGCGAGGATGATGTACGGCAGAAAAGACTCTGCCAGTGGAGATTTGAAGCCAGGAAGCTTTAAGGCTCTGATGACAACTTTGATGATAACTCTGATGACATCAACAGATGTTTGCATTGAAAAGACCTGGCTGCAATCTGTGCACAAGGAGCTAGGCTGCAGCAGCCCTACAAAAAACCCAAGAGACTGGGTGACTACCTGCTGTCTTATCTGTGGGAGCCATAGCAAGTTTGGGGCCTGCAGCAGAGGGCACTTGGGCTGAAATCCAGGGAGCCTAGCTTCCTACCTTGTTGACACTTATATCTGATAAATAAATACCATTTCTCTGACGCACAGTGTGAATATGGCCATAGGGGAGCAGATAAAAGCACTTGAGGAGTCCTTTTTTATCATCGTGCTAACCTATGGCAAAAAGATCCCAAGGAGGGAGAGGCAAGGATGCAGGTATTTCGCTAGGGATACTTAAATCATCTCACAAAGCAATGCCAGTGATGAACCAAGAGTCACGACAGATGAGCTAAACTGGTCTGGTCTTGATCTATGGAGTCTCAGGGCAGAAAAGGGCTAGGAGAGGAGTGCTGAGGGCATCAGAATGAACATCTTAAGCTGTTGTAGATCAAGCATGAGGTGGATTCATGGGGTGTCAGTGAGAGACCGTGCTGATCTCCTGGGCTGCATGGAGAAGGAAAAGAAGCTTCATGAGTCTGTTGTTCCTGGGTGATTATGTGTGCAGGGAGGGATCCTTGCTGCCAGGAGATGAGAACCACCAAGTTCTTTGGCCCAGTAACAAGGTCTGGCACCAATGGTGGGCATCTCTTCTCACATTCATGCTTTTCTTCCTCCTGCTAACCTAGATCTTGTTCTGGGGACTCAGAGACCTGAAGAGAGTGAACCTGGCTCAGGTGGACCGGCCCCGCGTGGATATTGAGTGCGCTGGAAAGGGGGTCCAGTCGGCCCTAATCCAGAACTACAAGAAAAACCCCAACTTCAGCACTTTGGTCAAGTGGTTTGAAGTGGTGAGTATTCCCTCTTTCCTGGAGCCCTTGGCCCAAATCCAGGCTTTCCTGGAGCCCAAATCATGGCTGTTGGGCCCTTGCTTCAGCTTCCCCTCAATAATGAAGGAAGCGGTTCCAGCCTAGTTTCTGATGGTCTTTCCTTGATGGTTCCCAGCTCTAGTGGAATTACACAAGGACCACTTCCTACAACATGACCCATGTTTTAGTCCCTACTGGCCTTTTCACCTACCTAAATAGACAGCCATCATCCAGCCCTTGATAACCAGCACGCCTTTGCTTCCAGGACCTCCCAGAGAATGAGCTGCTCCATCCGCCCCTCAACATCCGAGTGGTGGACTGCCGCGCTTTTGGGCGCTACACCCTGGTAGGCTCCCACGCTGTCAGCTCCCTCCGAAAATTCATCTATCGCCCACCAGATAAGAAGGCCCAACACTGGAATATGACAGGTACCAGGCTTGGGCCAAGGGGAACAGGCCAGTGTGGGTCATCCGTGGGGAACTGCACACAGTTTGGAGGAGGTGGAAAAGGAGGAGGTGGGTAGTGGGTTGTTAGGACTAAGGGACATTGTTGGCTTGTTGTCCCAACAGTTTGCTTGTTGGTTAAGTGAACTGATTCATATCAAAGGGGGTGATATGAAGAGTTCATACCAAGGGGCTGGGAAGCCATGGAACATCTGATAACTGCCTGGTTTTCCTGATGCTTGCAAGACAAGAAAGCCTAATTCACCTCAAACGTACCTGTTTTCTATGTCTCTATAATCTCCAAAAGTTCCTTAATCTGGGAGATGAATGTGCCCTTCATAGTGCTGCTATTCCCTGGGTAAAGACTGCAAAGCTCCATCCATGGTGGCTGAGGCCTGCCATGATCCACCCAGCAAACCACCTCTTGCTTTGCTCAGGGCTCCCACCCCACTCGTGACGGGAGAGGTTTGAGGTCCCATCAAGCTGGTATATGAAGTAGCAAGCTCCACACTTGTCTTCTTGCATTCAGAGCCATGCACAGTTTGTGTTTTAGACCGTGTGTGGTTGTTCAGTTGCCTCATGCATCAGTATGTTGACTAAGCAGAGTCCATGTAGGGACCTAGGGTGGTCCTAGCTGCTGTGTGTGGCCTTAGAGTCTCCATTCGAGCTGCTCATCTAGTGGGTACACAGCACTGAAGTCTGAAATAAACTGCCCTAACTCTGCCTTAAACTCTGATGACTGCATTTGGATTTCCATTGATGATACATTGAACAGCTCCAGGACAAGACAGCTCAGGTTCCCGTGGAGGAGATAAAGCCAAAACACTTACATAATCTGCAGGACTAGACTCATCATCAGGTCATTGCAAGTACTTTGATGTCCAGAGGACAGGACTTGTGCCCTAGGCTAGACTGAACTTTGATATCCAGGAATTATAAGGGAAACCTGGGATTCCCTGCTCGGATGGAGATACCTCCCCTGTGGACATTTATAGCAAGGGGATATTAAATGTCATGAGGACAGCAGCAAGAGCAGCAGTGCCCCTGGCAGTGAGGTGACCGCTCTTTGAATCCCAACCAGTGTGCTCATTTCCCTGCTTTGGTCGCTATCTGACCAACATCACCCCTGCCTGAAGCCTGTAGGACTTCTCTTGAGCTCTCAGTTTCTACCCTGCGCTATCGCTTCTCTCTCCTTTTCTTTCTTTCTCTGTCCTCTGTCCAGTCAAACTGCTCAATGGCTACCTGGCAATGGCCAACAGAGGCCCTCGCTCTCGCCCCACAGGGGAGATTGTGGTCAACATGGAACCCGAGGTTCCCATCAAGAAGATGGAGACGATGGTGAAGTTGGAAGCTGTGAGTACCCGTGTGTCAGCGCGACCTCATCTTCTCTTCCTGCATCTCAGATAGTGCCTATCTCAAAAGCTTCATTGCAAACAGCCAAGGGATCCCCCCTGAAGCAGAGGTCACCTTGTTCTGTTGGACATGGAATTGGACTGATGCCTGGAATTAAAGGTCTTGGGTTCATAGTCGGTTATACAATTTAGTCACTTTGTGCCCTGGCTGAGCTAGTGCTTGCTGACCAGAGAGAATAAAAATAAATATAAAAATAAATAAAAATAAATATATAAAAAAATAAATAAAATAATAAAGATTGTCCCAGGCTAAGGAAATTAGTTATTTCTATGTTTGCATCCAAGGACAGATAGATAGGAATGGGCACCCAAGAGCTGGTGCTGTTCTATCTGCAGCACGGTTCTGTGAGCGCTGCAGACCCACATTCACAGCTGAAGCAATCCTGCCCCTCCAAGGGGTGTACGGTCTTTACAAACAGGATCCCCTGGTACTTCTCCCTTCTTTACACTTCAGTTCTCTGCAATGCCTGTTTCGCAGCCTGCGAAAGGGCTTGGGGCAATTTCCCTGCACCGCAAATCCGAGTCACCTACGACTCCCAAGACGCAGGTGGCACAGAGGAGCAGCAAGCCCTGGCATGTGTGTGCTGCTCAGCTTCCTGAAACCTGCCACAAAAATTTGCCTAGCTAGACAAAAAGAAAAGCAAAGTGGTGGTGTCCACACTGAAAACCCAGTTACCTTTCCAGGCCCAGTTACCTTTCCAGGCCCAGGTACCTTTCGAGGCCCAGTTACCTTTCCAAAGCTCTCCTTTGGAGGCGGGGATCATGGTTCTTCATTAGCAGAGGTCCACCAAGAGGAGGTGGGTTCAGTGGATCTCCCTTGTACGTCCAGCTTCCCAGCAGGGCTCTTCATTGGAGAAGGGCCTTGTGCCTCCTCCCAGCTCACCGTGCAAACGTGTGCTGAGTGCGTTTGGACTCAGCTGCATTTGGGCAGAGCCGGTGTCCCACTAACCTGCTTTCCTCTCTCACTGCTCCCTTTCACCCCTGGCTGCAGAACTCGGACGCAGTGGTGAAGGTGGACGTGGTAAGTGATGGATGTGCTGTGCATCCCTCCTCCTGCCCCTGCACTCCCTGTCCTACCCCTCCGTGTGGCTTTTGATGAACCATCCTCCGCTTTGCCTGTCCTGCTGGGTTAGGATAGAGCTGGGCTGATCCCGGATCCAAGACCTGGGCTCCACATAAGTGGAGACCATGGATACTTCATCTCAAGGCAAAGTCAACACAGTGTTGTTTAGACCACAGCTACAGCACTGCAAATCTGGAGATACTTCTGGGTGAGCACTGCAGAGCATCGCTGCTCTGAGAGGGTCAGCACCCCACGAGTGTGCATGATAATTGCTCCCACCACTGCTATCTGGAGTGCTACCAGCTCCAAAAGGCTTAATGGTGACACCACTGAGTGGTGTCACCTCAGGATACCTTGCTGGGACAGGGAGGTATCATGTAGTGCATGGGTGAAAGGGGTGATGGACAAGTGAGGCCAGCTCAGGTTTAGGCCTGATGCTATCTGGAGCCTTGGGCACCTTGTTTGGCCCCTCTGTGCCTCAGTTTCTCCAGTTTTTCTGCTGAAGAGGACAGAGCCAGGAGGGTTCTGCCTTCCCAAGTGCTTTACCCATCACCTTGGCACTTGGGGAGACATCTTACTTCCATCTGATCCCTCTTCTTCTGTGGCTTTGCTTCCTTTGTTCCTGCAGTCTGAGGAAGAGAAGGAGAAAAAGAAGAAGAAGAAGAAAGGAGGAGGAGGAGGAGAGGAAGTAGAAGAGGAGGAGCCGGATGAGAGCATGCTGGACTGGTGGTCCAAGTATTTCGCTTCAATTGAGACAATGAAGGAGGTGGGTGCAGAGCAGTGGAATGATGTATGTAGACGAACCTAGGAAGAGGCTGTTTCCTTCCGTTACAAAGAGCCTTAAAACTAAAGGATGTTACCACCAGCAGCATCCCTGACCTGGAGAGCTCCTCCAGCCTGCTGGATAACCCATAGCCAGCCTCATTTGCCTCAGCTCTGTCCATCTTCCAGGAGAGACACCAAATTAAAACAAACACGAGAGAGGCATAAACCTCTTCAGATGTCTAAAGACAAGCCTAAAAACTGCTTTAGATGCCTAATAGGACAGAGAGAGAAGACTGTTAATACAGAGACCAGGGAAGCCTGGTCAGGTTGGGGCCATGCTGCTCTCCTTGATGACCATGCCTGAAAGTCAACGAGGCTTTTGACTGGCAGAGCTGGAGCGCACTGGTTTTGTCTTGTTTATATTCAGAATA
>VZSG01001151.1:29271-46578 GCA_013398315.1 Nothoprocta pentlandii | reverse complement strand
TATTTCTATGTTTGCATCCAAGGACAGATAGATAGGAATGGGCACCCAAGAGCTGGTGCTGTTCTATCTGCAGCACGGTTCTGTGAGCGCTGCAGACCCACATTCACAGCTGAAGCAATCCTGCCCCTCCAAGGGGTGTACGGTCTTTACAAACAGGATCCCCTGGTACTTCTCCCTTCTTTACACTTCAGTTCTCTGCAATGCCTGTTTCGCAGCCTGCGAAAGGGCTTGGGGCAATTTCCCTGCACCGCAAATCCGAGTCACCTACGACTCCCAAGACGCAGGTGGCACAGAGGAGCAGCAAGCCCTGGCATGTGTGTGCTGCTCAGCTTCCTGAAACCTGCCACAAAAATTTGCCTAGCTAGACAAAAAGAAAAGCAAAGTGGTGGTGTCCACACTGAAAACCCAGTTACCTTTCCAGGCCCAGTTACCTTTCCAGGCCCAGGTACCTTTCGAGGCCCAGTTACCTTTCCAAAGCTCTCCTTTGGAGGCGGGGATCATGGTTCTTCATTAGCAGAGGTCCACCAAGAGGAGGTGGGTTCAGTGGATCTCCCTTGTACGTCCAGCTTCCCAGCAGGGCTCTTCATTGGAGAAGGGCCTTGTGCCTCCTCCCAGCTCACCGTGCAAACGTGTGCTGAGTGCGTTTGGACTCAGCTGCATTTGGGCAGAGCCGGTGTCCCACTAACCTGCTTTCCTCTCTCACTGCTCCCTTTCACCCCTGGCTGCAGAACTCGGACGCAGTGGTGAAGGTGGACGTGGTAAGTGATGGATGTGCTGTGCATCCCTCCTCCTGCCCCTGCACTCCCTGTCCTACCCCTCCGTGTGGCTTTTGATGAACCATCCTCCGCTTTGCCTGTCCTGCTGGGTTAGGATAGAGCTGGGCTGATCCCGGATCCAAGACCTGGGCTCCACATAAGTGGAGACCATGGATACTTCATCTCAAGGCAAAGTCAACACAGTGTTGTTTAGACCACAGCTACAGCACTGCAAATCTGGAGATACTTCTGGGTGAGCACTGCAGAGCATCGCTGCTCTGAGAGGGTCAGCACCCCACGAGTGTGCATGATAATTGCTCCCACCACTGCTATCTGGAGTGCTACCAGCTCCAAAAGGCTTAATGGTGACACCACTGAGTGGTGTCACCTCAGGATACCTTGCTGGGACAGGGAGGTATCATGTAGTGCATGGGTGAAAGGGGTGATGGACAAGTGAGGCCAGCTCAGGTTTAGGCCTGATGCTATCTGGAGCCTTGGGCACCTTGTTTGGCCCCTCTGTGCCTCAGTTTCTCCAGTTTTTCTGCTGAAGAGGACAGAGCCAGGAGGGTTCTGCCTTCCCAAGTGCTTTACCCATCACCTTGGCACTTGGGGAGACATCTTACTTCCATCTGATCCCTCTTCTTCTGTGGCTTTGCTTCCTTTGTTCCTGCAGTCTGAGGAAGAGAAGGAGAAAAAGAAGAAGAAGAAGAAAGGAGGAGGAGGAGGAGAGGAAGTAGAAGAGGAGGAGCCGGATGAGAGCATGCTGGACTGGTGGTCCAAGTATTTCGCTTCAATTGAGACAATGAAGGAGGTGGGTGCAGAGCAGTGGAATGATGTATGTAGACGAACCTAGGAAGAGGCTGTTTCCTTCCGTTACAAAGAGCCTTAAAACTAAAGGATGTTACCACCAGCAGCATCCCTGACCTGGAGAGCTCCTCCAGCCTGCTGGATAACCCATAGCCAGCCTCATTTGCCTCAGCTCTGTCCATCTTCCAGGAGAGACACCAAATTAAAACAAACACGAGAGAGGCATAAACCTCTTCAGATGTCTAAAGACAAGCCTAAAAACTGCTTTAGATGCCTAATAGGACAGAGAGAGAAGACTGTTAATACAGAGACCAGGGAAGCCTGGTCAGGTTGGGGCCATGCTGCTCTCCTTGATGACCATGCCTGAAAGTCAACGAGGCTTTTGACTGGCAGAGCTGGAGCGCACTGGTTTTGTCTTGTTTATATTCAGAATATGGTTATAGAATATAGAATAATCTATGAATACTCTAGAATATATCTAGAATACATCTAGAATATAGAATACTCTATGAATACTCTAGAATATATCTAGAATACATCTAGAATATAGAATACTCTATGAATACTCTAGAATATATCTAGAATATATCTAGAATGTATCTAGAATGTATCTAGAATATAGGATACTCTACGGAGCAACTTTGATTTCTCCGTTTCGGCTAGATCCCAGCTCCCTGCTATAACAAGGAGAGAGCTGTGACTCTGGAGACGCTTCCAGTGAGCATGGGGACCTCGGTGCCGTTGTCCACTCATTATCCATTTGATTTCTCTCCCAGCAACTCCGGCAGCAGGAAGCGGCCGCAGCCGAAGCGGAGGAGAAGGACGAGATGGAAATTGCAGAGGGTGAGCTGTTTGTGAGCTGGGGCAGGGAAAATGGGACCCCGATTCCTTTTGGTGCCTGGGTACCCAAGCGATTGCTCTTCTGCTTGGTCAGATACCCCTGGCGTGCTGGGGAACCCCGGTTTTGGGGAATGCTGACACGGTGTGGGATGTGTTGGGCTGTCATAGTAGCATGGAAATTTCAGATGACTCCCTTTCAGAGTGTGGTGGCCTCCAGCTCTGTGCTGGAAAGAAGGCTGTATGCGAGCAAGGAGGTTAACGATTGGATTTGTGTTATTGACTGAAGGCATTTTCGTGCAGCCAAAAGTCAGTAGCCATGCATCCGCATTAGCTCCAAAGCCGTACGTTCAAAATCCATTGGGAAAAGCAAGGAATAGATACTTTGAAGTCATCTTTACAGGGGTCCTCTTCCCACCACAGCAGAGACTTCACGGAGGGTTTCTTGTTTTGCCCCAGTTTCACCAGGGAAGCATCAACAAGACAAAACATTCAGGATTCATTTAATATGGCTGCTTTTATCTTCAGCATAGAGCTCTTTTTTTTATATATTCTAGAAGAAAACTAAAACTTTTGGGGCAAGTTCTCTCACCTCTTTTGGATATTATCTTAAAACAAGATGAATTAAGCCCTAAGTGCCTTTTTCTCTCAAGGAGTCAGGGGCAGTAGCTCATATGGAGCATTGCAGATGCCTCAAACTGACAAATTTCATATCAAAAGGGATGTGGGCTGAGAATATCATTAAGCTGGAAAGTGCTGCCCACAAGTGGTCTTGTCTGCCCTGCAGGCTCTTTGGCAGGCCCACCAGCACGGCTGCCAAGTATTTCTCTAGGGTCTTTTACCGATGGTTTTGGTTGCCCAGCTCCGTCATGAAGACTGAGGTGCCTGAACACCCCACGCAGCCCCAGACATGGCTTTGAAGCACTCACCTTAACCATAGGGATTTATTTCATATGAGTAGCAGCTCAGGTGTGGAGAAACGGGCAGGAGGAGAAGATTCAGAGCCTTTGTGTATGGGCTGAGCAAAGGAAGGGCCACCCTATGGACGGAATGGGTGGTGAAGAAGGGCAGCAGCAGAGAGCTTTGAATTTCCAGCACTGTCTGCCTCCTCTCTTCTCCACATATGCTGCGTCCACAGGAGATTGTTGTCTTGTTCATGCAGAATCCATTAGCTGAGGAAAGATACAGGGCCTGGTTTCCATTTAAAGACTAGCCTAAAGAAAGCTGAGGCCAGATCTTGAAGAGGACCCCGGGCAGCTTCTGCCTGGGCTTGCTGTCAGAGCAGAGCCCTTGGGGGATGCCTCCTGTCCCTCCTTGCTCTGTCAGTCACTCTGAGGACCCGTTTCCCCTTTGCTCTGCTCTTCCTTCCTCCTTTTCTCCTCCACACCAAGGGTGTCTCTGTTGTCACCTGTCCGTTGTCATCTGCATGGTGCAGCACTCATGAAAGCTGGACAGAAAGCGGGACAGGGGCGGCCAGGCCCGGGGATCCCACACGGGTGGGAGATGTCTCCAAGGTGGCCCATGCCTTTCTAGGCAGCCTGCGCCCTTGATGTTGGTCACTCCTTTATCTCCAGCGCCATCACTGGTGGCTTCGAGGTCACAGCAGAGAGCAAAGTGAGATGGGGAAATGAGCCCTTCAAGAAGACTGGGGAGGGCTTCGTACTACAAGCTGAGCAGGAAAGGTGGAAGAAAGAGAAGAATGGGCAGAATTAGATATTTTCTCTGCTGCTGAAGCTAGACAGGGGCCTAGCTAGTGCTCTCAGTCTACGTTTCATAGTTCTCCAAATGACTCCAGCTCTGGAAGCCCTTTACACAGAGACCTCTGGGCTGCTGGAAATGCTGTGAGCTGAGCTCAGGAAAGACAGGACAGGGTTTACAGGGTTTCTGTAGGACTGGGGTGGGAGTTGCAAGCAGTAGCAGCTGTCAGCTTTCATGCTTCTGTTTGAGTACCTGTGATCATGTCCACCTTCCCTGTCTTCCTCTGCTCCTCCCCACTCTCACTTCCATCTCCTCCATCTCCGTCGCTTCCCCTCGGATTCAGAAATCAAACTTGATGACTCTCCCATGAAAGGCACCAAGGGTCAGATGAAGAACAAGGAGAAGTCCAAGGTAGCCAAAGACGATAAGAAGAAGAAGCAGCAGTCAGCCCCTGAGCTTCCTGAGAAGAAGAACAAGCAGAAGATCGATGAACTGAAGGTACGTGTGCTGGCAGGGGGAGGAGGAGGAGGCTCTATCTGCTTGACAGCAGGCTGGAAGTCAGATCTCAGCAGGACGGATCAGCAAGATGCACCTCAACTGTCTGAGGGGTAGCTAACCATTGGTAAGACGTGTCTTGGGACTGCTGAAATCTCAATACATGGAGAGATTCAGAGGTAATGAGCTCTGCAGAAAAAGCCCTGGGATTCTGGGGATGGTCGGGACAGCCAGTAGTAGAAACGTGCAGCAGTGGCGGCCAACTGCACGCTGGGTTGTGGATAGCAAGAGTAAGTAGGTAAGTTGAGGGCTATGGCCAGCCTGGCCAAAACTCAGGACACGGAAATGCCCTGGTCCAATCTAGTGGTCCATGGGCTTTGCTTGGATTAATATAGTCAGGATCTGGGGCTGGGAAGGGTTTTGAACCCAGATTAGACACAAAGGGAATAGTTGCACAGCCTGTTCAGTTGAGGTTCCCTCTTGAACACAGTCAGTTTGTGAAGGTGCTTGCGGCATAAAGGTCCAAGCCAATATCCCTGACCCAATCACTTCCTATCCTAGAAAATTAGACCCTGGGAACTAAGGTGTCCACGCTCACTTTGAGCTTTTTTGGATATTCCACTAGATATTTTCCTCATATTTTTGTTTACCTGATTCCTCCATTTTCTGACATCATAGGTCTTCAACAAAGAGCTGGAAACAGAGTTTGATTACTTTGAGGACTGGCTGCACACGTTCAACCTGCTCCGTGGGAAGATTGGGGACAATGATGACAACGCAACAGAAGAGGAGCGGATAGTGGGGAGGTTCAAAGTGAGCCTGGCTACCGGGTCTGGTCAGGGACAGCTTGGGGAACGCTTGCCTATGGGTTTCTCTCCTGAAGGTGCATTAGCTAAAGGAGGTTGGGTGCAATAGATGCCTGTTTGCCTTGACCCAACCACATCTCCTTGCGGGAGGGAAAACCTCCAAGGATAGTCGCAGGAATCACATGGCTTCAGGGAGCGCATCACAGATCTTAAGTGGCCTACAGAAGGCCAGGGGAAAAGCAGATGCTCTTTATTACTCACTGTGGATATAAGTCATATCCCTGCTTGTTGGAGAGGGTGATCTTGGCCAGATGAAGCCTTTTGATGCCAATTTTACTCTTTGCTTGTTTAGGAGAGGAGATGAGCTGGCAGTTCCCCACCTCACCTAAGATCAGATAGTCCAGGAGCATGGAAATGAACTGTGTTCCACCTGACACTTCCTGGATTTCCCAGGCCCTCCCTTGCTAACACTTTTATTTCCATTGCTATTGCTTTTTGGCCAGTTTTATTCCTGCAGTTTCCTATCCATGGGCTCTTTTCAGGTCATATTCCCATGCAAGCCTCCTTTGGTTTCTCCAATTTCTCTGCTCATGGTTGTATCCTCTGACAGAGGCACTTGTGAAGCCGAAGAAGCTCACAGAGCTTGCCTCTATACTACAAAACACGTCTGGAAATAAAGACAGAAACTTGGCTTTTGGGAAGGATGGTTTAGGATGGTCAGTTTACTCTGAGCCTCTGGAGCAACATGACTAATCAGGCTGTCCCTCGCACTAGGGCTCCATGTGTGTCTACAAAGTGCCTCTCCCCGATGATATCACCAAGGAGGCAGGGTACGATCCCAACTTCGGCATGTTCCAGGGAATTCCCAGCAACGACCCCATCAACGTGCTGGTCCGGGTCTATATTGTACGAGTGAGTATAAGCACGTGGTAGGCCAAGGTATGATGCTATGCTGCATCACTGGGCGAGTGCCGACTCTGCTGTTGTGGACCAGCTTGGTGAAGAGGTTGAACTGGAGAGATTGAGGGCTCGTGTATCTTGTCTTTTCCCTGCAGGCCACAGACCTACATCCAGCTGACATCAACGGCAAAGCTGATCCTTATATTGCCATCAAGCTGGGGAAGACAGACATCAAAGACAAGGAAAACTACATCTCCAAGCAGTTGAACCCTGTTTTTGGAAAGTGAGTTGCCCCAATCCTTACCTGTCCGCACCCTGAAGAGTGAGTTAAGCTCCTCTTGGACCTGCACCCACACATCCCACAGCCACAGCTTGGGGTCAAAAATGGGACCGATCACACTGAACTTTCCTTGTATGTAGTGTAGATGTCTTCATTTAGGTCATCTGCCATTCTTTGTCAGCAGTCTGGTCAACACTGACAAGAGTGATGGAGAGTGTTGAATCCGTATCTAATCAAGATAGGTACCTACCTTAGGAAGCATGAACCCAAGTAACAGTATCACCTAGGTCTCCAGAGACACAAACTTAGTTTCAGGGCCATTGGGACATCCACATAAGACCATCCATAAGATCCATCTCGTGTCTAGGGCTGATTCCAAAACAGTCCATGCAGAGAATGAATAACTGTAATGCCAAAGTTGAACGTATTGCAATGGCAGATACAACTAAACACTGACCAGAGATTACAGCAAACCCATCTCACCCACGTCTACCTTATGCACCATACAAACCCGTCAATATCTGTTCTCCCTTTCCATCTGCTTTCTCCTGCCATAGATCCTTTGACATTGAGGCCACCTTCCCCATGGAGTCCATGCTGACGGTGGCTATATACGACTGGGACTTGGTGGGGACCGACGACCTCATTGGAGAGACCAAGATTGACCTGGAGAACCGCTACTACAGCAAGCACCGAGCTACCTGTGGCGTGTCACAGACTTACTCCATGTATGATAAAGCTTTCCCTGTTCAACCTCCTGCCTGGAGCCACCTTGGTCTCATTTTCCATGCTAGGTCTAATTTTCCTGCAGGAATCTCCCTCTTTTATTGCCTGTTCATGAGGAGATCTGTGTTGTGCCCTCACTCTTGACATGGACTTTGGGACCACCGCAATGGGGTAGCAGTAGACCAAGTTGTAAGCGGGAGCACAAAGCAAAGAAGAAGGGGCTGAGGAGCTTTGGGGGGTCTAAGTATGGAAGTGAAATCTCTGCTGAAATAGCAGTTAGGCCAAAGCAGCAGAGCTGAGCTTTGGTAGTCAAGCAGAGTGCACTGGGGATTGCAGATCTGGATCAGCACAGAGTGAAAGGACTGGGGTAGAAAGGTATTGGCAAAGTGTAGAGCTGGGGCACAGGTGGCCTTGTTTTGCTCTGAAGTTTCACAGTTGGAGCCTCAGCTCCTCCTATTAATCCTGGACAGGAGCGATTACCTTCCTGGCAGCTGGAAACAAAACTTCTTCCTGCAAATCTTGCTCCTGCTCCTCTGACCTTGCCCTCTTGTTCACAGACACGGGTATAACATCTGGCGGGACCCCATGAAGCCCTCCCAAATCCTGTCCAAGCTGTGCAAAGAGGGCAAGGTGGACGGGCCGCACTTTGGGCCAGGAGGAAGAGTGAAAGTCGCCAACAGGGTCTTCACCGGCCCCACGGAGATCGAGGATGAAAACGGTATGGGCCCCATTGCATGAGTGTGGGAAGGGGAGCAGGAGGTTGGGGTGTCCCTTCATCATCCAGAACTGAATCCCATTACCCCACTCAGCATTTTGAGGTCTCTCCAGCCATCACCTTGTGGGACCTGCCCCACCACCTAGCCAGTGTCTTACAGACCACCCCAGCCATCAGGTCGCTATCGGAATTGCTCATGATCCTCCACGGCATGGCGTCATTAAAGCTACCTTTGAGAACTTCCTCCTGGTAGTTCATCTCCAAAGAATAATTTAGTCATCCCATCCTGCCCCTTCCAGGGTTTAGGAAGCCACTATTTGCATAGCTGCGTGCCCAAGCAATGGTGGTGTCCAAATCGCTCATACAACCTCAACAAAGTTGAGTACAGACCAGGAGGGGTACCAAGGAGGGCAGCAGTGTCAGCAGAGCTTGTTTAGCTTGGGAAAACAGAGACTAGTAGGGGATCTGGACCTTCTCCGCTGATGGTTAGGAGCAAAGAAAGGAGTAAAAGAGGAGTTAGGAAGCATTGATGCAAGGGCAAAGTGGATACCGGGAAATGGAGAAGAGCAACTGCTAGGTAGTTCTGCTCCCTAGGAGCTGGTAGGATCTGGAAGAGGTAGCCAAGAGAAGCAATGTGTGTGCAGCCTTGGGAAAGGAGATATCATCAGAGGTTTGCAAGCCCAGACTAGGGGTATTGCAGTCAGTACGAGTTTGGGTCCTGCTTGCGGTGGAGGAGCAGGGTGTTTGCTGTCCCTGGAGTCCCTTCTGCCCATTTCTCCTGACTCCGTTCTCCCTTTACCCACACAGGCCAGAAGAAGCAGACAGACGAACACCTCGCCCTGAGCGTGCTGCGCCACTGGGAAGACATCCCGCGAGCGGGCTGCAGGCTGGTCCCCGAGCACGTGGAGACACGGCCGCTGCTGAACCCTGACAAGCCGGGCATCGAACAGGTCTCCAGAGCCCCAGAGCGGCAGGGGCAAGGCAGGGAGCAGAGACCTGGGCAGCTGCAGCCCACCTCAGCATGGGGAACAGTGGGGAGGGAGGCAGCCTGCAAAGTGGTGCTTGGACAGGACAAGGAACATCCTGCCTTTTGACCCCAGCTGGTCACATCTTCAATGCCTCTTCATCTCCAGCTGGCCCCCCATTTCACACCCCCAAGTCTCTGGGTTCCCTGCTTCCCCCATGCCACGCAAGAATAACTCGTCCTAAAGAGGCAATGAAGGACCAAGAGCACTGGGTGCCTGCCCAGCTCTGGCAAGGTTCAATGTGCTGCTCCAGGTCCTGCCTTGCCCCACATCTGGCAGGGTTTAGTGTGATGGTCCAGGTCCTGCACCACCTTGGCTGGTCTGGAACAGCCCTGCTGTTGCTGCAGGGCAGGAGGAGCTGGGGGGAATGCTGCAGGCCTCTTTGGGCAAGGAGGATCTAGGGGGCCTGACTGCACCTCTCCAACCTTGCAGGGCCGCCTGGAGATGTGGGTGGACATGTTCCCCATGGATATGCCGGCACCAGGCCCTGCCATTGATATTTCTCCTAGGAAACCAAAGAAGTAAGGAATCGCCCAGCCAATAAACCCCGGGGAAAACCTGGGGATAGAGCTTTGCTTCTCCCTTATTCTACTGCTTCTCCATGTCCCACCTTAGCAGTACTGACCTTAGCACTTACCTTACTAACACCTCAGCACAGCCGTTAGCCTGGGAACCCCAAACCATGCTGGCAGGTCCAGAGATCCTAAGGCTGGAGACATCCATGAGCCCTTTCCATGAGAGGAGAGTTTCCCAGCCTGACTGGGGCTTGGGGCAAGGAAAGGATAACAGATTCAAGGATAAAGGATTCAAGGATAACTCCTTGAATAACAAGGAGTTCTTCATCCCATTCTGTCCCTCTGAGGCTCAGCCCCTCTAGATCTCGTTTTAGAGATCTTTGGCCTCCATCCTAGCCCTTTCTTAAACAGCTATACCAGGCTTTGGGCCCCTTTTGCCCGTCTCCAGAGGTTGGGATGCAGAGGGAATCCCCTTGATGCTGGGAGATAAATTCTGCCCTTTTTCCAGTGGTAAGCTGGGAAAAAAGAGCTGGACTCAGGCTGTTTTGCAGTGCCAGCAGATCCCACTGTAAGCCCAAATCAACCTAAGATGAAGCCTATGCTGTCTCCTAGAGCCTTTGGGGTGGGTCATGCAGCAGTTCAGAGTAGATGGACATGAGAAAAAATTCCCTCTGTTGCCCCGCTGACCCTGCCTGGGCTGCATCCGAGCTCAGGTGCGATTCCCCAGGCAGGTTTTGGAGGTCTTCAAAACCCACCTGCACGTCACCCCGTGCCCTGTGCTCTGGGTGTCCCTGCTGGAGCGGGAAGGTTGGACTAGATGATCTCTAGAGGTCCCTCCCAACCTCAACCATTCTGATTCTCCTCTGTATTCTGGCCCAGTGTGTCCCTAGGACAAGGACCCTAAGAGCAGAGCCCTGCACTCAACGTGCCCGGCCCCGGTTTCCTGCAGCAGCACCCCATTCCCTCCTTCCCAGCCCACCTCCTCCTGCCCCTTCCCACCATTCCTCTTTGCCTCCCTTCCTCCTGCAGATACGAGCTCAGAGTGATAGTGTGGAACACAGACGAGGTCATCCTGGAGGACGACGACTACTTCACTGGCGAGAAATCCAGCGACATTTTCGTCAGGGGGTACGTGCGGTGGGGCTGGCCGGTGTCACCTCTTCTCCTTCTCCTTGGGAGGATCCTGCTGCTGGTCCAGGGCTGCTTTTGGAGAGGGGTGTCCACGTTGCAGCCAGGAAGGGGTGGCCGGGTAACATCCCTGCTGTTGTTGAGTTTCATGCCCTCTTTGTCTCCCTTGTTGGCTGCTTCACCTTCTGCATGTGCCTATCTCCATTGCCTGGCCTGGCTGCCCAGCTTTGAGCAGCGGGGTCAGTATCTGGAACATCCATAGGATGGTTGTGGAAGATGATGCTTCCTTGGTGGGAAAGTCGGTATCTGGCATCTATGTTGTGGGTAATGACCAAGGCCTTGCTGCTTGGTCTCTTCTCTCCCTCTCCCTTTGGACAGGACCTGAGAACAGGCTATTCCTCAGGTCTGCTTCCCCCATCCATAGCTCCCGATACACAGCCCCTCTGACCACCTTGGCTCTGGTCTCAGTGTCCCCAGTGGGTTCCTCAGCCCAACACACCTCCACTTCCAGCATCTGGATCTGGATTCAAGGGATTTTCCTGCTTCTGCTCCTCTCTCATCCAGCAGCCAGAGAGGACCGCTTCCAAAATGTGCCTGTGCCAGAGACAAGGGAACCCACATTTTCACATACCAGTTCTTCACAAGACATGTTTCTCCTGAGCTGCCAGCATGCAGCTAAATCCTGGTGGTGGAGCAGGTTGTCGGTAGCTCTAGACCTGATGTTATGTTCAGGGAACCACCTGTTAAAGTTCCAGCCCTCCAGGGTGTCTCAGACACATAGACCCTCCTCATACGCAGCTCTCTTCCAGACCTCCCAGCAATGTTCTCTGCTCTGTTCCATCCCTTTAACATTTCCCTGCCCAGAGAAAGACCCTGACAACCAGCTTGTGTTTTTCTCACAACTCACATTGTTTTCACCCAATGTTCCCCTTAGGTTCCTCATACCACTGCGGCCTTTTCAGAGGCTGCCATGGGGATTTGAGCAACCCCAGGCCATTGCTCATGACTCCTGAGTCCTTCCAGCCTGTCCATGCCTTGTTGGCCCGCAGACAAACCAGATGCATGCACAGGATGGCACTGTGCCCTCTCCTCCCTCCTGCTGATGCGTGTCACCCCCGTCACCCCTCTGGCCCTGCAGGTGGTTGAAGGGACAGCAGGAGGACAAGCAAGACACAGATGTCCACTATCACTCACTCACCGGTGAGGGCAACTTCAACTGGCGCTACATCTTCCCCTTCGACTACCTGATGGCAGAGGAGAAGATCGTCATCTCCAAGAAGGAGTCCATGTTCTCCTGGGACGAGACCGAGTACAAGATCCCGGCTCGCCTCACCTTGCAGGTCTGGGACGCCGACCACTTCTCAGCTGATGATTTCCTTGGTAAGTGGGGAGGACGGCTGGGGTGACAGGGAAGCTGGGATGGTGGAGGATGGAGGATGGTGGAGGAGGAAGGGATGTGGGATGAGACAAGAGTTGTGTAGGAACCGAGCCTGGAAGGACAGCCCTGGTTCTTATCCAACCTTCCCTTCCCAGGGGCAATCGAGCTGGACCTGAACCGCTTTCCACGGGGAGCCAAGACTGCGAAGCAATGCAGCCTGGAGATGGTGACGAACGAGGCCGAGCTGCCCATGGTCTCCATCTTCAAGCAGAAGCGGGTGAAGGGCTGGTGGCCCTTTGTAGCCAGGGACGAAAATGATGAGCTGGAGATCACGGTAAGGACGGGTAGGGGTGGCAGGGTTCTCTGCTGGCGATCGCGCCCTCTGTGTACATGGGTGCTCCTTTGCAGATCCCTTCCACAGCTGCTGCAGACCCCTCTGCTCACCATGTCCCCAGCCGGCAGGGTCTCCTGGGGCTGTGGTGAGTGCTGCCTGTTTCTCAGCGGGTTTTCTCTGCTCCCCACAGGGCAAAGTCGAGGCTGAACTTCACCTGCTGACAGCCGAGGAGGCAGAGAAATCCCCGGCCGGGTTGGCCCGCAACGAGCCCGACCCGCTGGAGAAACCCAAGTGAGGAGGAGAGCCCTGGCCTGGGGCAGATGCTGCAGCGGGGGGCTCCTGGGGCAGGAGCCTGTGGAGGGAGGAAGGGCTCCCATATCTGGGAGTGTAGGAATGAGGGCAATGGGATGGGTGCTGGGGGTAGAAGGGGCACAGGCATCTCTCCTGCTTCACCCCACTGCCCTCTAGTCACTTCCCCACCTGCCCTTCTTATGCTCTCCCTCCTCTCTCTGTCGTCTTAAGCTTCATCCCCCTTTCCCAACCTCCCACAGCCTCCCACCTCCTCTTCCTCCTCTGGTACCAGTTGCCAGAACATGAGCTTCATTTGACCGCCCTCGAGCCCCTGCCTTAGTCCTTCTGGTACAAAACCTGCCAGCCTCTCTTGGAAACTTTCCTCATCCTCAAACCCTTGTGAGGAACAGCTGAGGACCTGGGGTGACTTAGTCTGGAGAAGAGGAGGCTCAGGGGAGGCTTCAACGCTCTGTACAACTACCTAAAAAGAGGTCCTAGTGAGGTGGGGCTCTGTCTCTTCTCCAAAATAACTCCCAAAAACAAGACAAGAGGAAATGGCCTCAAGTTGAGCCAGGAAAGGTTCAGGTTGGATATTAGGAAAAAATTCTACATGGAAAGAGTGGTGAAGCATTGGAACAGGCTGTCCAGGGAAGTGGTGGAGTCACCATCCCCAGCAGTGTTCAAGGAACATGTAGATGAGGTGCTTAGGGACATGGTTAACAGACATGGTGGTGATGGGTTTATGGTTGGACTCGATGATCATGAAGGTCTTTTCCAACCGTAATGATTCTATGATTTCTATGCTTCTTTCCCACCAGTCGCCCGGACACATCCTTCATCTGGTTCCTCAACCCACTCAAGTCCATCAAATACCTCATCTGCACCCGCTACAAGTGGCTCATCATCAAGATCGTGCTGGCCCTACTGCTCCTCATCATGGTGGCCCTCTTCCTCTACAGCATGCCAGGCTACATGGTCAAGAAGCTCCTGGGTGCGTGAAGCAAACGGGCCTCCCCCAGGTCCCCGGGCCAGCACCACCACCTGCCCCAGCCCCGTGCCCTTCTCCTCCCCTCTGCCTTGCAGCAGCCGTGGGCGACAGCTTCTCGCTGCTGCCGTGTCTCCTCGTTTTGCATTCCTGCTTTGTGGATCCCTTTCTTGGCTTTACTCTCGGAGAAATGATGTCGGAGAAGGGCTCCGATCCCAAGGCTGTCCCGTGCCCCTCACCGGGGCTGGCAGACATGCCTGGCTGGCTACTACAGGGCACCCGCGCTGGGGGTCTCAGATGCCTTGGCCCAAAGGGGGCAGAGAGCAGTGCCCCCACGCAGTCCGACCCCTCTTCCCAGTGGAAAGCAGAGCGGGTGCTGGAGCTGCAGGAACGCTGCCCAGGAGCCTCTCCATGGTACTCTTAGAAACGGTGATGTGGGGCAGGGAGGCAGGCGGGCTGGGAGCAAGCAGGTCCCTCCGGCTTGGGGACAAGGCCCGGAGCTGCCCTGGCACATGCCCTGCACGCCAGCATTGCCGCCCTCCCGGCCCTGAGGGTCACTGCCACCAGCAGGGACACCGGCCACCAGCAGGGACACCAGCCACCAACAGCAGGCGAGAGCGGGCAGAGCTGCTGGGCTCTGCGAGGGGCAGACCTGGCCACCCCAGGCCCAGGAGGGAGGTTCTCCAGCAGCTCAAACACCTTCCTAAGGCCACGGGGCCGGCAGCGGTGGTGGGACTTCCCTGGAGGCGCGCGTGGAGCCAGGTTCTCCGGTGCAGCGTGGGCTCCATGTGGCCCGCTGGTTTATTTTGTACTGAGCACTGTTTATTGGGGCCGGGGCGCTTCTTGCGGTGTATATTGGGGGAGGGAGGGAAGAAGGGAGGGGAGGGAGGGCTCTTTCCTCAGCCCACTGCAATATTAAGCTGTTGAAGACCCACCTTTCTCAGCTTCAGGTGTGTGAGACCCCTGCTCACTACCTGGGCAACTCTTGGGGTTGTTTTTAGGATGCTGCTGTTTGGATCTGTCAATAAAAGCCGATTGAAGCTCTTCCAGAAGCACTGCTACCTGTCATGGCCCTCCGTCACCCAGACACACGTGCCCTGAGGTTCTTCTCCAGCCCCCAGAGCAGACCTGACCCACAGGGCAGAGACCCACAGCCCCCTAGGCTGTGGATACGGATCTCAATTGCCACTGCAGAATCCAGAATGCTTGAGGTGGGCATGGACCTCTGCAGAGCTTCTAGTCTCTGCTCAGAGTGAGCCAACGGGAGTGGGTTGCTCATGGCCATGTCAGCTTTTCAATGTCTCCAGGGATGGAGGCTCCACAGCATCTCTGAGATGCCTGGGATCCCATCCCAGGGTTCAACCCCCCTCACAGTGAAGAGGTATTTTCTTATTCTTGGGTGAAATTTCCCATATTTCAGGTTGTGCCAACTGCGACTTGTCCTCTCACCCAGCACTTGCTCTCTCTTCTTTACTCCCCCGTCACACACTGCTAAGATTCCCCTGAGCCTTCTCTTCTCCAGGCTGAACACTCCCAATCTCTTCATCTCTCTATCACGGAGGCTCCAACTCCTTAACCATCTTAGTAGCCCTTCAGTGGACTTGCTCCAGCAGCTCCATATTTCTCCTGTACTGGGGAGCCCAGAACTGGACCCAGTATTTCAGCTGTGGCCTCACCAGGGCTTCCTCAAGGGGCAGGATCATCTCCTTGACCTGCTGCTGACACTTCCTCATGCCTCTCCTGATGCTGTTGGCTTTTCCAGCTTTCCAGGCAGTCGGCGCTAGCCTGTGCCTGGAGCTATTCCTCTGGATGCAGAACTTGGCGGTTCCTTCTGCACCACCCTGGGCTTAGAGGTTGTGTGATGCTGAGGGAGCTCCTCTAGCCCTGGTTGCAAGTCGTTGTCCAGCAGGACCCCCAGCTCCTTCTCCCTTTGTACAGAGCAGCTCCGCAGCACTTCAGCCCCAACCTATCCTGCTGCATGGGGTATTTCCCCCTGGAGTAGGATCCAGGACTTCCCTTCTTTGAACTCCATGAGGCTCCTCTTGGCCCCTCTCTCCAGCCTGTCCAAGTCCCTCTGAGGGCAGCACAGCCCTCTGGGGTCCGAGCAACTGCTCCCAGTTTGGGATCAGCAAAAACTTGCTGAGGAGACTTGGTCCTTTCATCCAGCTCCCTGAGGAATACGTTGAACAAGAGTGGAGCCAGGAGTGACCCAGTGGGACAGAGACCTTCAGCTAGACCTAGTGCCCCTAGGCTCAATGCAGAGCTCTGCCCTTCTGCCCCTTCTCAGGCCAAGTGAAGCAGTGTCCAAGGCCTTCCTGAAGACAAGGTCCACCACGTGCTCTGTCAGTCCTTCAGATCACAGCTGGGAGCCACCAGTGTCAGTGCTGGGCTTCTCCTGCCTTCACCGCGCATGCATGTGCACCGTGGGGCCTGTCCTTGCAGCGAGTGTCTCCAGGTTCCAGTTCTCCCATCCCAGCTTCTCCAAGGGATGGGAGGAACTCCAGGAATTTCCTGTGTGGGTTTTTCTGAAGACCCAAAACCAGGAGGAGTGGCCCAAGCCCCAGAGATCTGCACTGCTTTCAAAGGAACCTCATCAAGCTCAAGGACGGGGACTGCAGAGCCCACAATCCAGGCTGAAACAGTCCCAAGCACCACTAGAAATAACCCCATGCACAGGCTAAAGTTGATGTTGTGCAGAGCACCTCTGCACAGAAGGACTTGGGGGTCCTGGTGGACAACAAGGTGCCCTTGAGCCAGCAATGTACCTAGTGGCCAAGAAGGGCAGTGGTCTCCTGGGGTGTATGGGACAGAGCATTGCCAGCAGATCAAGGGAGTAGATCCTCCTCCTCTCCTGTTCCTGGTGCTCCAGGAATCCCAGAGATGGAGCTGCTGGAGCGAGTCCACCAAGGGGCTACTGAGATTATTGAGGGACTAGAGCATCTCCAGCATGAGGAAAGGTGAGGAGAGCGGATGAGAAGCTGAGGAGAGATCGTGACCCTACGCACACTGCTGCCTCTGCAGCCACCCGGCGACCTCCGGGGACAGGGCCTGGCTCTCCGTGTCACCAGGGGCCTCAGCAGCTCCTCAGGTGCACAGGGATGCAAAGGAGACCCTCGCTGTGACCCAGGACCCATGGGGGAGCCTGGCCATGACGCAGCTGCCTGGTGCCGCGCAGTGACCGGGGGGAAAACGGCCAGGGAGACGGTGCTGCTGCCGGGTGCAGGGCGCTTCCCGCGGCTCCATCCCGGCGCTCCCGTCTGCAGGATCGTTGCGATCAAGGGATGAGACTGGGCAAGAAGGATCGCTCTCGATGCCGCTGCGTGGTGCACAGAGGTTTATTGCACACTCACATATAGGTGTTTATTGTGCCAACCCGAGGTGACAGGGAGGCGGGCTCAGCGCGGGGCTGCTCAGCAGAGCCCCTGCCCCGGCACGGAGCCCTCCCAGGTCCCGCCGTGGCTCCTCCTGCCCATGGAGCCCAACCGCACCAGGAGAGAGGAGCCGAGGAGCCCCCATGCGCTCAGGGCCCCCCCGAGTCCCTGCGCCCCGAGCGCAGCCCCCAGCGTAGCCACCCGGGTCCTGCTCCGGCCGCCCCCGGCTGCTCCTCTCCGCGCTCTGCCCGGGGATCCCGC
>VZSG01001151.1:0-17378 GCA_013398315.1 Nothoprocta pentlandii | reverse complement strand
TTGGTTCTGATGAGGCTCAGCAGAACAAACTCATGCACTGGGCCCATTCTGTGCTCATGCTGCATGTGTCCTACCTAAAAAAGGGAGTATTTCATATTTTCCTCTTGCTGAGGAGGCCTCCACAGGTTTGTACCTTCCCTCTGCAATGGACAACTCTGTAGACTTGAGCTGCTTGCAGTGTCTGTGAGTAGTTTGGTGGGAGCAGTTGCACAAGGGCTTTGTGTTGGTGACCCCGTGGCTCCTAATTGCTGTGCCCAAACAAGCCCACTGAAAGCACACGCTGAGCTCTGCTCTCTCGGGTCTTTGTGGTCTCCGCAGCTCCTGATCACCAGCACGTTCCAAGTGGAGTGTGGGTCATCGTGGGTCTCCTCAACTTCATTGCCTACACATTAGGTAAGAGTTTCTCCAGCGGCGCTCGATTGGGGACAGCCCAATCAAGCACCTGATCCTGCCGTGGTCGCATGTTGTCTTATCTCCGTGCCCGCTGAGAAACCCTTGGATTCTGGGTCTGTGCCATGCCCCTGGTTGCTGCTCGGGCTCCCACAGTGGTTTCCAGAAGGTACTTTGTGCAGCAGATGGAAGCAGGTTGGCTCGGGGCACAGGGTGCAAAAGGCCCAGGTTGCAACTGGCTTTGGGATCACTTGTGAAATTCTGGCTCTGGCCATTCCCGTTGGTGTTGGAATAAGACTTTCCTTCTATTTCTCTTTCTGGTTGCAAAGAGAGGGGAAGGAAAGAAAAAAAGAAGAGGAAAAAAAATAAATGAAGCAGAAACAAACCCAAATAACCCCTGCTCCCCATAGAGGCTGGAGGCAGCAGAAGCTGCTGCTCAATCCGTGGGATAATGTGAGCTCCCATTGCTCCGTGTGGGCATTTCCAGTGCAACTCCCTGGTTTTCTCCCCCGTTGTTTGCAGACGGCGTCGACGGGAAGCAAGCCCGCCGGACCAACTCGAGCACGCCGCTGGGAGAGCTCTTCGACCACGGCCTCGACAGCTGGGCCTGCGTGTACTTCGTGGTCACCGTCTACTCCACCTTCGGCCGCGGCTCCACGGGCGTCAGCGTCTTCGTCCTCTACCTGCTCCTCTGGGTGGTCTTGTTCTCCTTCATCCTCTCCCACTGGGAGAAATATAACACGGGGATTCTCTTCCTGCCCTGGGGCTATGACATCAGCCAGGTGGTGAGTCCCCCCCTCGCAGCCCCCGTGAGCAGCACGGGTTGATAAGAGCGCGAGCGTGGCCGTGATAGCGGCGCCCGAGAGGTGGCACGTGGCTCTGCTGCATGTGGAGGCCTCATAAATCAGGGCCTTGAGGAGGGTTTTTGAGCCTGCTGTGAGCTTGCTTAGCACCAGGATCTCCTGGCAGGTGAGGCTCAAGTGCTTCACATGCAGAATGGAGCAGCTTCCTCCCATGCCTTGGTTGGAATTACTACAACGAGCAGGGATCAGGTGGAATTAGAGCACAGGTGCTCGGAAACGAGGTGCTTGTGGGCCTTTTTTGTGCTCTCTTCTGGACTTTCTGTACTAGCAGGAAAGAAATCAGCCTTAAAAGTGGACCCTGAGTTGGATTTCCTGCGCCTGGTTTCTGCCTGCAGAGCTGTGATTTCATGTGTCTGCTGCTTGAATTATTCCTCTAGGTAGTTCCCTACGCTGTGTCCGTGTGGGTATGGACACTGAGCCCTGGGAAATGTAGGATCTGTGCCAGAATGTCACCGAGCCACTGAGCAGCGTGGAGCAAAGGTTCCTGGCGCAGGTGCCGCTGTGTCTGTTGTGCCGTGCCCGTTGCACAGTGGACCTTGAGATGTTGATTAGCAACGCTGAGTTCCTCGGCCTGTCAGCACGACCTGCTGCCGTTCGGGACTTCCGAGAAGGAAACTCCTTCCCAGGAGCTCCTCAGAACTGAAAAGCAGCTCTGTAGGAGCACAGTTCGCCTCTACTGCTTGAAATCATCCTTTCTAGACAGTGTATGGTCTTACAGCACCAAGCCGTGCCTGATATTTGTCTCCTGGCCTATCAGAACCTGCATGAAAAATGCAAAAATGCATGAAAAATGCAAAAATTAGGAAGGAGGGTGACCAGGCACAGCCATATTAATTGCAAATAAAAGGAGACCTTAGCTGGTCTAACTGTATTCTGACCCCTTTGTCCAAAGCTGCCTAAACCCTAAAGCTCTTGGATCACGAAGCTCCACAGGAAGGTGGGAGTTGAGGACTAGGCTGCCCCTCAGTGTCCAAGTTCAGGAGTAGCTTTCCTATTAAAAGCTTCCCTAGTTTTCTTATTCTGTTTTGTCTTAGAAGGGGGCATAGGAAGGGGTCCTGAAGAACCCCTCCAAGGCCATAGCTGACCCCGGGAGGTCTCTCAGAGCTGCTCCTTACCCCTTGTAGTATAAAACCCGTCCCTTACCCTGAGCCCCTGTGAATCCAAGGGCATCCCTGCCCACGCCATGAGGAGCAGCTCCCAGGACACAGCAATCTGTATCCAGCTGCTCCACGGGGATCACAGCAGCCCTGCAGCAACGGGCTGCTCGGGCTGCCCCTTGGGGCTCAATTCTGAGCCTCGGGGGTCCCGTGTCAGCAGAGCCCCCCGCCTGCTCGCTCACGCCTCCTTCTCTGTGTTTCCCTGCAGACCATTTCCATCGTCTACATAGTGACGGCCATTGTGGGAGTTGAGGCCTGGTATGCACCTTTCCTGTTTAATTTCTTATATAGAGACCTATTCACTGCAATGATTATTGGTAAGAAGCTCCACGTCGAAGCCGGTCTTTTAAACGCCAACTTGTACCCAACCTGAATGTCTTTGATTATTGTGCCGTTGTGGTTGCTCTAAGGGAAGCTCTTGCAGGTCCAAAGCAGTTGGGTGGGGTGTCCTTGCAGGTCAGGACCCCCACACGTAGCGGGGTCCCGTGGAGGGACAAGAACAGGGTGCAGATATTGGGGTGTTTGGGGTTATTCTGCACTAACCCTGAGGGTGGAAGTGCAGCGTGGACCTAGCGACGGCCTCGGGCGGTTTCACATGGCTGGAACTTAGTGGGGGAAAGCTAGCTTTTCCTTAACGTCATTTGGGCTACTCAGCAGTTCTTGTTCAATCTATTTCTTTCTGAATTTATGTCCGTTTCTTTCTTTAGGTGTTAATTATCATTGCTTAATTTCAAGTGAATATGTTGGGTTACGTTAAACCTAATGCTCGCACTTTTTCTTCCTCAGGAGGGTGGCTGAGCTTTGCTTTGGCAGCCCTGTAATTAAAACTCCAATTATAAATTTTAAATAAACGCACTTAATTTTCTTACGTGGGAAATGCAGCGTGAGGCATTTGCTGACCAGATTTGTGTGCTTGGATGGGAGCTGGGTTATTAAAAGCAGAAATAATAGATCCAGCTCTATTAAAAACAGTGCTGGGTAAACGGAAGAAGTGAGCGACTCGCGCAGGTTTGAGCGTAGCTGCTGCTGTTTCTTGAGCAGGGTGATGGTTTCAGCACTGCTCACGCTCTCTATCGTTTGTCATTTAATTGAAAGTGGCTTTTCTTTCTCCCTCCGCAAATGGGAACTGAAAATGCTGTCCCTACAGGGAGAAAGAGCCAACAGGCTTTATTATTAAGGCTGGAAACTCCTGGGCGTTCTGAGCTCTGGTAGAGCCTGAGCTCGCCTGGTGCCTGGTTAAAGATGACCTAACTAAACCTCGTAACAGCTTGAAGCCCAAGGCTGGGCTCATTAGCGCAATGCCTGAAAATCCACAAGCTCTTCACGTTCAGCAGCTCTCCAGCTCGTAGCCGCAGCCCTCGAGGCTGGATTTTCCACTGGGAAAATCCTCTCTTGGGAGTCCCGGGCTCTCGCTGGTGCGCGTGGCTAACGCGGCTCCTTCTCTTGCAGCCTGCGCGCTCACCGTGACGCTGCCCATGAGCCTCTACAACTTCTACAAGTGAGTGCCCCCTCCACAGCTCCCTGCCCTCTGCCGCTCGGTCCCCGTGTTACAGAATCCCAGAATGTTGGAGGTTGGAAGGGACCTCTAGAGATCATCCAGTCCAGGCTCCCTGCTCAAGCAGGCACACCTACAGCATGTGGCACAGGGCGGCACCCAGGCGGGTTTTGAAGACCTCCAGAGAAGGAGACTCCACAACCCCCCTGGGCAGCCTGTTCCACTGCTCTGTCACCCTCACAGTAAAGAAGTTCCTCCTCACCTGCAGACGGAACTTCCTGTGTTTCAGTTTGCACCCATTACCCCTTGTCCTACCGCTGGCCACCAGTGAAAACAGCCTGTCCCCTTCTTCCCTGCATTCTCCCTTCCTGAACTTATCCATGTTAATCAGATTCCCTCTCAGCCTTCTCTCCAAGCTGAACAGCCCCAACTCACTCAGCCTCTCCTCGTACGAGAGATGTCCCAGTCCCTTAATCATCTCCTTGCCCTCTTCCACCAGGGCCTATAAGAATAAGACCTTGAAGCACCACTCGGCGTACGAGATTGCGCTGCCGCTGCTGTCCCCGGTGCTGCTCTTCGTGCTCTGCACCACCTGGATCTTTGTGTCGCCCACAGACATCCTGGAGGTCCATCCCAGGCTCTTCTACTTCATGGTTGGAACGGCCTTTGCTAACATTTCTGTAAGTGCCTCGTGCTCCTCTTTGCCCTTTGGGGAACTGTGAAGCCTCCTAGGATGCCTGGGAGATAGGAAGGAAAAACCCAAGTTCCTGCTGGAAGGATGGGTGATGTGAAGATTAGCTTGAAATGGGTTTTTTACTTCGCTTTGACCTAAAGAACAAATGGGAAAGTGGGCAGAGGGGGTAAAGTCTGCGGATTTCACAGGCAGGTCTGTGCTCCGTAGCACTCGCCCTTGAGAAACCAGGGAAATGGTTAAATTGCATGTGCCCTCTGCAGTGGGAGATGAAGGGAACTGCTGCTCTTTTGGACTTAAAATGGGAGAGACTAAAGCTTTTGTCAAAAGCGAATGTAGCTGCGTTTTGCATTTTGCTCATGGCTCAAGCAAACACAACTGAAGGAACCTGAAGCTGCCTCAGGTGCGCAGCTCCATGGATCCACATGCGGGGTCCAACCACGGAGCCCGCTGCTCGGTGGGGTTTTCCACAGGGAATGCAGGAGAGGTTTGGTCAATCCCAGGGAACGTTTCCTTTGGAAGATGCCCTCGCTGCCTGCTCTTGCATGCCTTGTCCGCCCTGCTTTGGGGATCCTGGGGGGATTGTCAGGCAAATAAAGAGGCCGAGTTTTCTGTGGGGAGGTCAGTGGTGGTAGGTGCAAGTGCAGGTGTTGGTGGCACGTACATACATGACCATGTACGTCACAGAATCCCAGAATATTCAAGGTTGGAAGGGACCTCTAGAGATCACAGAATCACAGAATATTAAGGTTGGAAGGGACCTCTAGAGATCATCTAGTCCAACCTTCCTGCTCCAGCAGGCACACCTACAGCATGTGGCACAGGGTGGCATCCAGGCGGGTTTTGGAGACCTCCAGAGAAGGAGACTCCACAACCCCCCTGGGCAGCCTGTTCCAATGCTCTGTCACCCTCACAGTAAAGAAGTTCCTCCTCACCTGGAGACGGAACTTCCTGTTCTGTCTCATCTAGTCCAACCTTCCTGCTCAAGCAGGCACACCTACAGCATGTGGCACAGGGCGGCATCCAGGCAGGTTTTGAAGACCTCCAGAGAAGGAGACTCCACAACCTCCCTGGGCAGCCTGTTCCACTGCTCTGTCACCCTCACAGTAAAGAAGTTCCTCCTCACCTGGAGACGGAACTTCCTGTTCTGTCTCATCTAGTCCAACCTTCCTGCTCCAGCAGGGACACCCAGACCACGTAGCACAGGGTGGCATCCAGGCGGGTTTTGGAGACCTCCACAGAAGGAAACTCCACAGCCTCCCTAGGCAGCCTGTGCCAGGGCTCTGTCACCCTCACAGTGAAGAAGTTCCTCCTCACCTGGAGAGGGAACCTCCTGTGTTTCAGCTTATGCCCATTACCCCTTGTCCTACCGCTGGCCACCAATGAAAACAGCTTGTCCCCTTCCTCCCTGCATTCTCCCTTCCTGAACTTATACACGTTAATCAGATCCCCTCTCAGCCTTCTCTTCTCCAGAAGCCCATGTGCATATGTGCCCATGTGCATACGTGCCCATGGACATCCGTGGCCTCGTGGCGCCTCTGACCCCGCTGTCCCCCTGCAGTGCCAGCTGATCGTGTGCCAGATGAGCAGCACGCGCTGCCAGCCGCTCAACTGGATGCTGGGCCCCATCGCCGCCGTGCTGGCGCTGGTGGCGTCGGGGCTGGCGCCGCGCAGCGAGGCGCTGCTCCTGCACCTGCTCACGGCTCTCCTCACCCTCGCGCACATCCACTACGGCGTCATCGTGGTATGTAAGGTGGCAGCTGCCACCCAGGCAGCCCAGAGGTGCCGGGATGTCCCTGGTGGGGCTGGCCGGACACGCGGGATTTGCCCAGGGCTGCCCTGGGCTTTGGTTAGCAGCGCGCAGAGAGGCGGCTCGGAGGGACCCCCTCTTGGAAATGCCCTGCTGGGAACAGGGCGAGCGGCGCCGTGCTCCCTGCGGAGCTGCTGCAGCCGGGCGCGGGGCCTCTCTTTGGAAAGCCCTGTCCCCTGGGAGCTCCGGGGCTCACCTGGAGCCTCCGGAGTCAAGCCCGAGCCGTGCCTGGAGTAAGGAGCCATTCCCAAGCTGCCTTGTATCCCCCAGGAATGTAACAAGGCTTCTGTGCAAGAAAGATTTGAATGGATAAGCAGCTTAAATAAAACTGGTCCCGGGATCATAGGTGAAGATAGGGACTGGTGAGGAGGTGTAATTCCATCCACCTGGGCTTGCCCAAGCCTTGCGGTGAGTTTCTCAGTGCTCTGCTCAGCGGGGTTGGCACGTTTCCCTCAGCCACCCACTCCAGGCCCATCTGTGGTCTCCTCTACCAGGATCAAAGGGCCTGTATTGAGATGAGGAGTCTTTTAAGGCTCTCTGAATGGCACCGAGTCCCAAACTGTCCCTGATTCGGGAGCAGCAAGTTGACATAACTGCCCTGTCCTGACTCGGTGTCTGGAGCTGTTGAGCACCTCTTGCTCACTGCTTCTCCCAATGACTCCCTGCTGCTTTGTCACTCTGTAGTTGTTGCTAATTCAAACTAAGGCAGGAAGAAAGAGCCCAAATATCTGCAGCAGAGAGGCTTTTTTCACCCTATAAGCTGCACGTCTACAGGCTGAGGGAGCCTCCCTGCAACCAGCCCAGCAGCCACGTCCTCCTCCTCCTGGTTCTCCAGGTGGCCTCGTGGTCAACAGGCAGTAGCTGCTCCCCATTGTGCTTTGAGTTGTCCAGGTGCCTCTGTGGAGCACGTAGGATGCACTCCTTTCTATGCACGCTCTGGGCAAGCCCAAGGCTTTGGGACCCTGCAGAAGGAACACACGACGCTCCTGAGTTTGGGGCAGCGATGAGAGGAGAGGTGGTGGGGCCTTGTCATCAGGGCCAGGCCGTTGTCCTGCTTTCCTTCCCGTCCCTCTGGACCTCACTGACTCCGTCTTCTTGTCTGCCTCGTCCCCAGGTGAGCCAGCTGAGCAGGCACTTCAACATTCGGCCTTTCTCACTAAAGAAGCCCACGGCAGATTGACTAGGAGCGGCGGAAGAGAAAATCAGCTTGCAGTCTGCAGAAGTACTGTAAATAACTGCTGCAAGATACCTGTAAATACTTCAACCATCACCACGGATCGAAACCTCTCCTCTGGGCAGACCTCGGGGCAAAGCACGCACGGTTCCCGGAGCGGGACGGCCCCGCTGCCCTGTGGGCTCCAGCCTACGGTTATTTGGTGAAACTGGACACGGCGGGCAGCCTTTCGGGTCTCTATTACTGTATATTAGACCAGCTGAATGTTCCTAGGGAAGCCTCGGATTCCAGCTCTTGCTCAGCTAAAGCTGCTCGGGGCTTTACCTGAGCAAAGCACCTCGACCTGCTGCCGAGAGCGGCAAAGCTCCCGATTCCTGCAGGGTCGGTCAGGGCAGCATCCCGGCCGCAGGGGGATGCTCCCCTGCGTCCCTCATCCCGGGGGACACTCGCTGTCCGGAGCCAGGACGTACGGAACCGCTGGGGACACTTCTCCTGCCTTCCCGCTCTGGCCTAGCCAGGCCAACACTTGTAGTTTAACAGCAGGTTCTAGCAGTTTTCCCCTTGAGGGGCTTAGGAGCCAGGACGCAGCTTCACGTGCAGGGGCAAGGAGGCTCCCGCTGCCCGTGCCTCGGACCACATCTCCACCCCGTTCTCGTCTCCACGTGTTGTCCCTCACTGGCATTTGGGGTCTGCGTTCCAGCCATCAGGGCAACAAAATGCCTCAAAACGGTGTCTGTAACTGGAGCCAGACTCCTCCTGCAGCCCGGAGGGATCTCGGCTTCCCGGCTCCTAACGCGCTGCCCGGAGCTCTGGTTTTGCCCTCCCCGCTGCCCCCAGCAGCAGATCCACAGCCTAGAAAAGCACCTTAGCAAACGTGGTGGCCGGGCACGTGGTGGCCTCCTCAAATGCCGCTTTACGTTCAGTACCATTGTCCCCAACGGCTGCACGTTGTTATTTGTTTACTGTCCATTTGTAAAAGCCGTGTTTTCATTGATTTTATTTTTTTAATTTTTTTTTTAAATTGAGCTGAGTGGGGTGGTGAAGACTGAATGCTGATTTTCTTTTTTTTTTTTTGGCTTGCTTTAATGAAGATTTGTGCTTGAATGAAGAGTGCAGCTTAAACCCAGCCTCTGGAAAGGCTGCATCCAGAAGCGAACAAGCACAGCAGATTGTTCATATGTAATTTACCACGGGAACAGAGGAAACCTTCAGGCTGTAATTACTATTTAACGCTTTTTTTTTTCTGTTTCCTTTTTATTTTTGTAAATCTGGAATCACTGTCACGCAGATCCACGGGACGCCGACGGCGGCTGCTCCCTGCGCTGGCGCCTGCGGCCTCGGGGCTGCTCACGGTACGGGACGGGGAGCACTCGGCACGGCACTGGGGGGCAAACCCCCCGTTTGTGCCCGGGTCTGGGCCGCCCCGCGACTGGAAAGGGGGGTCTAAGCAGGGAGAGGGGCAAATTTTCAGAGCTTATTTAATAAAATAGCCTATTCTATACATTTTACTGACACTGTACAAGGGGGAAAAAGAGCTACGTGGACGGAGGAGTTGGGCTGTGCTTGAATCTTGACTCTCGCTCGTTACTGCAATACAATTATGAGGCATTTAAATTGCAGTTGCACAAGAGCTGGACCACGTGCCGCTGGGACCGTTCCCGTGGCCCTGGGTGCTCACGGGACCCGGTTGTACCCGCGCTGCCCCCTCACCCCCTTGCTGAGCGTTGGGATCCCGGGGTCTTCTCCTGGCTCCCCTCAGCCCTGGACTAGCATTGTGAGACCAGGTCTGATCTTAAACTGGGGGATGGCCCATGGGGTCCCTAACACAATTCGTCTGCTGTCTCACCTACCCAGGGGCTACTGCTCTTTGGTAACGTGTAGGAACTACCTGCCCTAAAAAAGCCCTTTTTATTTCTTCCTGCAAGCTCAATGTAAACAGGACTGCGACTAGTTGTCAAGCTGTGAGCCAGAAACATCTTTTAAAATCTGGAACCACTTGCTCTCTACGCAGGCTTTATCTTGGGAGAGTCCTGGGGTTCGGTGCCTTAATTTATTGCACCTTCAAGCTAGGAAAACAATAAAAAATCTGTGAGAAATCAGTGCTGGAAAGCAGGCTCGCTTGTCCCTGGCGGTGGGAGCAGCCCGGGATCCCAGCGCCCATCCCGCGCCATTCCCGCCGCAGGGATTTCTGCTGGGGCTGTTTTGAGCTGAATAACTGCTGTTTATGGCTGGGCAAATGGAAATACTTGACCAGAAAGACCAAACGGGTTCTGCCACGATGGGGTGCGGCATGCTGAGGAACAAACTATTTATTAATAATAATGGTTTTAAGTCTTAAGAATAAATGTATTCCTTTCTGACTAAGGCCGTGTGAGGCTGCTTGTGTCGCGTCCTACCCCGTGGCCAGGTCTTGGGGTCCCCTGGGGCCAGGCCAAGGTGCCCCAAGGCGCTCGCCCTTTCACTGGCCACGTCTCAGAGCTGCTCCGGGTTGTCTCCTCGTCCAGGTGTAGTTTTAATTGCACTTAATGACCGCAGGAGCTGATGGGGAGGCTGCTCTGCCTTTTCCTGAGCTGCAGCCTCCAAGGAACCACCAAGCACTCAAGTGCTCTGTGCTTAGGAGGTTCCCTTCCCACCCAGTGTCTGCACTGCGATTAGCTCCTCTCTTCTGCACTCACAGGGTCTTGGTTAAGGTCCCTTCTGTCTCCCAAACATCAGCAACGTTATAAAGGTCACTTTGCTAGAGCCCCAGGAGCAAATTTCAAAAGCAACAGCTTCTACGTCTCTTGGAACATATATTTAAGCTCCGTAAATAGGTCTAGCCTAATGTTTCTTGTCAGGAGCACTGAGCACCTGTGGTGTCCAGTCTGAGAGCTGGTTGGATCTGGGCCTCTAATGGTCACTTCTAGCAAGGTCTTATCCTCTTATCTTATCCTTAGCCTTTTTTCCCAGCTGCCCGTTTTTGCTCAGCTTGCATGGGAACGCGGGAGCTCCTGGGTGCTGCAGGCAGGAATCCCCTTCCTTTCGCACCCACCAGCTCCTCTGCTTGGGTGCTGTGCAGGATGGGTGCAGCCAGAGGGAACCCAGAGCTCGCTTGCTCCTGGCTTCTCTAACGTGGATCTGCAATCCCACATGGAGCTGCAGCGTGGAGCATCCTATGTGTATAGTGTAAGGTATATTGTGTAGAGCATAAGCTATGGTAGTGTGGTAGTGTGTATAGTGTAAGGTATGGTGTAAGGTGGAGTATGTACAGTGTCTATAGTGTAAGGTATATTGTGTAGAGTGTAAGGTAGTGTGTGTAGAGTGTAAGGTATATTGTGTATAGTATCTATAGTGTAAGGTATATTGTGTAGAGTGTAAGCTATAGTGTAGAGTGTAAGGTATAGTGTGCACAGTGTAAGGTGTAGTGTGTAATGTGTACTGTGTATAGTGTGTGTAGTGTGTATAGTGTAAGGTACAGCGTGTATAGTGTAAGGTACAGTGTGTATAGTGTGTGGCAGTGCGTTTCCAGTGTAAGGTAGTGTGCATAGCGTCTACAGTGTAAGGTATAGTATCTATAGTGTGTGGTAGCATGTATAGTGTGAGATATAGGGTGTATAGTGTGAGGCAGTGTCTAACTGCACTGCAGCTCCTGGTGCTCCCCGGAGAGCTGGGGCCGCGTCCCACGTGGGATCTGTGCTGGGTTAGGGCCCATCCATGGCCATGGCCAGCCTGGGGCCTCCTCCGGCCGGTGCTGCGCAGGGAAGGTGACACTTGGTGCTTCAGTCCATCTTCTGTCCCCGGGCTGTTCCCAGCAGAGAAAGGGCCAACGCCAGGGGCTCCCCTCTCCCCATGTAACCTTCATTCAGGGCAATGAAGCAGCACCATCAAAGGGGGTTTCATCCACCTTTCTCTTCCATGACAAACCCAAGGCTGGTGCAGTCACAGCTGGTGACTCCTTGCAGGAGACAGTCCCCGACTCTGCCTGCCCTGTTCCCAACACCTGCACCACAGGGCTGGGAAGGATGTGGACTCAACCAGGAGACTCAACGTGGACTCAAGACCAGGAGCCAGGAAAAAGAGGCCAAAGATTCTTCCAGGTGGACACTAGGATGCACAGGAAATACAGGAGCAATGAATGTATAAGATATGGTGCCTACAGAAGGGCAAGGAGATCTTCAGAGCAGCACGCTGGACGTGGGGTATCGGGAGAGGCAAAAGCTCCAGGTACCAGCAGGCTGGTGGCAAAGTTCTGAGCAGAACCCCATGGCCTCCTGCCACGCTCCAGCCCACGCTCCTTAAACCTGCGCTAAAGCCTAGGTGTATTTAAACAACTCCTCGCCCCGTATCAGCCATCTTGAGGGCTTCTTTAAGAGGATTGCTGCGGTTGGTGTAAGATACTTAAGGGATTGTTAATAACAATAGTGGTTCGTGTCCCCCACGTGCCCAGGACACTGGGCAGATGGTGGCTGGTGGGGCAGGCTGCAAGGGACGCCCTGTCTGATCCCCGAGCCACAGCAGCCAGGACGGACACCCTTCCTGGTCACGGACACCTCTGCCTACCTGTTTTATTGCTTCTAGGAACAAGGCGGACAGGGAGTTGAGCAATTCCACTGCTGGGGATGAAACGTGTCCTGGTGGGGGAAACCAGAGCTCTCCTTCTCAGCCAGGGCACATCCCATGTCCTTCCAAGTCTATCATCCCATTAAACGTCTCCTGCGTGTTCAGGAAGCACCATCTGTCCCCTATCCATGCCCAGAAAGCCAGAAAGACAGCAGAGGGGCTCTATGTCCTTGGCTGGTGCTTTGCTCGTGTTTGACAGATCTCTTGTCCTTCAAGAGCTTGTTCCTTTGCTGCAGTTTTCTACCTTCTCTTGCCAAGGGGCAGAAGCTTCCACCAACCAGTCACAGCATCTCCCTCTACTTGGGATTTCTGCTGCCCGCTCCCTCCGGCTGCATCTGCTCAGGATTCACAGCTGTATTTCTCACACGCTGCACCCACTGACAGCACGGTGGCTGGCAACACCAAAGTCAAAAGCTGAACGATCTCAGGGCTCAGCAACGGGCTGAGATGGGCTGCAACCCCTGCAGAAAGCACCATTCCTACCCGAAGCAGCCTGTGGTCCTCACTGCTGCCCACGCTGCAGCGCGGGCTCGGTGAGCTGTGCTGCTGCTGGAAAGGGCTGGTCCCAAATCCAGCTCTAAGAAGAGCTTAGCTCAAATTCAGCTAAGGTGGAGAATTTCATCTATATGGAAACTGCTTGAACAGCGCGAGGTGATCAATCTGTCCTGGAGAGGCTTGACCAGATGGAACCGAGACCTTCTGACACAGAAATATGGGATAAGAATCTCCTGCGGAGCGGGCAGGACACCACACACTCATGGATGTGCTCCTGGCTGCCACGCTGACGGAGCCTCAGCTCATCCCACCAGGAACGAGGGAGGCTCGTGGCCCACGAGCCACCTTCGTGGCTTTGCAGGCCATGGGCAGCAGCTCGAGGTCCTGCCGCCCTGTTCATCTCTACCACCTGGGCCTGGCATCCAAGCAGGGGCTGCTCTGTCCCCTCATTTCTGCTCGGTGTCTCCGTCACTAACTTGGGGACTTTTCTCCTCCAGAAAGACGCCGTCCTTCTCACAAGTCAGCAGAAAGGAAAGCAAATAAAGTGCCCGGTGAGTCCAAGGGATGGTTATTTTCCCATCTCCTTTATCCTTGGCAGCAGCCAACGGCTGTCCTGAAACCTGCTCATTTCTGGCCGTAACAAAAGCCTCATTTTCCTTGTCCCCTGCCGAGCACCCCAGGTGATTTATCCCCTCTGTTGCCTTCCATTACCCGGTTATCCTCAGTGAGCTGCTGCATCCTGACGTCCTTTAGCCTGGAGCAATCCAGAGCCGCTGACTCAGCTCACATTTTTATATCCTTTTCTTTCAAGTGGCCATTTGAGCATCGAGTGACAAAGGAAAGCGTCAGCCACTCGTAAGTGGGGTTCAGTCCTCAACAGTTATTTTCTTTCATTTCTTTCACAAACTTTGAAGGTTGGACTAGATGATCTCTAGAGGTCCCTTCCAACCTTAATATTCTGTGATTCTGTGAACTTTGCAGGATGTTTTGGCTTTTGCCAGCTCCTACAAGAGGCTGCTGCTGCCAGCACAGCCCAAACACAAACACTGATCTCACATGCCCGTTTTGTTGGATATTTTGTCCCTCTTTCCTTAGGGTCCCTCTTTCCATCACTACTGCTGTTGGCAGAGCGCACAGAACGGGAGCTTGTGTGGGGCTCCTGTTCCCAAAGCCTGCAGGAATTCACTTCTTTGTGACCTCCGGAGTTTTCTCGTATTTTTAGCCTCTTTGCTGTTTTTCATGGCTGTTTCTCATGCTGTGAGATGCTGGAGTCCCAGGACAGTCCCCCAGGAGCACCTTGGACTGCAGCGTGGGCGGCTTGGGCTGCTCTCCTGTCCTCGCCTGCTGATGTTCTGAGCTCCAGCTTTGTCCTCTGCATGCCTGCAGCACCCTCTGCTGTGTGCATGAACCAACACACTCCCTAAAGCTGCCCGAGCTGTCACCAAATGCAATCCCTTGATGTCCCTCAAGTCTTCCCAGACTTGCATCTCACATGGGCAGCAAGAGAGAAATGTGGTTTAGGTACCTGCTCCCTGGCAGCAACAGCTGAGCAGCCACAAGCAGCAGCAGAGCCTTAAGCAAGGGCTAAGTCTGCCATAAGTTTCAGTCCTGCCCATTGGGGAAGTCTTCTGAGATGCCCCACGTTTTACTAGAAGCAAGGCCCGCTGGCCCTGCAACGTGGCCACGTGGACCCGTCCCTGTCCCCACAGCGGGCACCTCTCCACAGCAGCTCCCGCTCTTCATCCAGCGCAGGGGCAGCAGCTCCCGTTCAACAAATCCAGAAGAGCCCGTGGCTGCACATCCCTCTGCCATCTCCACACGCATCCCCGTTCCCGGTGCTGCTCCTCCCTCCTCGCTCCGCACCAGCTCCTCCGGGCGCAGGGCTGCAGGCTGCTCCTTGGGCACGGCTGCCCCTCGCCCTGCCCCACACACATCCAGCTCCAGCAGATCCCACAGGCAGCAGGGACCTGGGCTCCGCGGGCACCACCAACACCCTCAGGGCAGCCAGGCTCAGCTCACGCCGTCTCTGCTGCCAGAGGGCACCCGCGGTGGGGAGCTCCATGCCCAGCTCCATGCACAGCTCTCACCCACATGGACACCCTCTGCTCCTCCTGGGCACCAGCAACAGCCCTTGCCTTCTTCTCTCCATGCCCCTCGCTCCTGCCTTCTCTCCACCCTTCTGTTCATGGCATCTGCTGCTTCCTTCGCTCCTGCTCGGCAGCCTCCAGCAGAGCCCATGAGCCTCGTGTGCATCAGAGAGAATCATCGTGGTTGGAGAACATCTCCGAGAGCATTGAGTCCAACCCTACAATGGTCTGCAGAGGAGACCTGTGTGGCCAAGAGCCCTGCTTACCCGGCCTGGCGCATCCCAAAGAAGGATCCCTTCCAGCCATGGGCAAGGAGGAGGCTGCTGCGGGAGGAGCAGGAGTGAGGGCTGCCCCGGGTCCCCCTCATCTCCATCGACGGGCAGAAACACCTCTTGCAGTGGCATCATGAAGGGCACCTGCAGAGCCCTCCCCTGGGACCGGCCATCTCCATGCGGTCACTGCTCCTGCATCCTCCTGCGCCCAGCGCCACCAGGATGGCACCACAGAGCCGGGGCTACCTGCATCGTGGCAGGAGGCCACCGTGCCGCAGGGACACGCGGTGAGGACACCTGACGCGGTGAGTTTCCAGCCACGCGGTGAGGACACCTGCCTCAGCCATGCTGAGCAGGCCTGGCTCCGGCAGCCATTTTGTGGGGGAGCACCCTGCCCCCAGCAGCCATTTTATATCGAGCCTCTCCCGGCTGCCATTTTGTGCCCCGAGGAGACGTGTTCTCCCCGGTGGCCATTTTGTGCTGGCCAGGGGTGCCCAGGCTGCCATCGGCTGGTGATCATCAGCTGCCCTGCGGGCTCTTTTCAGGCTCCCAAAAGCTCCATGGCCGCCACCATGTGCCAGGGCTGCCCCTGGCTGCCCCGGTGTCCAAACCTGGCTTCCAACCCTGCTAGAGCTCCATCTTCCACCAGTGCTTCTCCTCTGAGAAGGAGGAGCTCAAGAAGGCATGGAGGACCTGGGCATTCCCAGGCCCTGTGGTGGCCGCCGCACACTCCCAGCGGCCACCAGCAGCCTTACTGGAGTGGACCTGAACCACAGGCAAGTGTTGAAGCAGGAAGAACCTACAAACAAGTGTTAGGGCAGGAAGAACCACCTCACCCCATGGAGTCACTGCTGGGGGCTACAGAGGTTGGGGCTGAGGGGACAGAAACGGGGACACCTCCCATCTGGTGCTTCCCACCTCCCTGACCCCTATGGCTGCTGGTGACCCAAGCATAGGCCACCTGCATCCCTTGCAAGGGAGGAGGGCACCAAGGTGGCAGCCCCCTTGGCTGCTGCCTCCTGCGAGCCCCATGCCCAGCAGATGGATGGGCTGGATGGGCCCTGAGCAAGTAGCAGAGAAGCCTGTTGTTCCTGGTTTGGCTTGGGTGCCTCCAGAGGCTTCTGAAGATCCATGTGTCTGCATCCTTGTGGTGTCACAGCAAGGCACTTGGTGGCACCTTGTGCTCTTGGCTGCCCGGGGACCTGCACAGGCAGAGCTCTGCCTTCCCTTCTGGTGGGACAGGACCAGCCCAAGAGGAACCACAGCCACATGGTTGTTCCCATGGCACACGGAGGATGGACTGGCATCCATTGTGTGCTGGCCATTCCTTGTGTGGGACCAGCCCAGCAGCTCATGGCCTTTGTCAAGGAGTAAAGCAGCCTAGCTTGTAGGAAAACAGGCTCGGGTCTGCCTGTGCGATGAAGATGCTGGTGGGGCTGCCAGGGAAGTGTCCTTGCACAGCCCTCTGCTTGGAGTCACCAGAGGGGCCTTAAGAGGCCCCTCTTGGACAGGGAAGACCAGTAGGACCTGGGTGCCTTCCACCAGCAGCACAACGTTCCTTGGATGTCAGGCCAAGTCTTTTTCATCCTAAAGCTGAGAAGGGAGGAGATGGTGAGGAGGGAATCCGCTTTGTCGCAAGCAGTGAACCCTGGAGTGGCCCAGGCTCGGGGCAGAGGCAGCCTTGGCCATGGCCGTTCGCTCTTGGCAGTGCCCTAGGCGTGCATAGAAAGCACGGGGCCAGCAAGGAGCCTCTCCCGCTTGCAGGATCTGGCCCTGGGTATGATTTTTGAGCAGAGTGCACATGACCCCATGGCTGCAGAGGCCGAGGGAGGGCAACCAGGGTGGAGGCCAGGGGTACATCTTTATTTTACCCTTCTTGACTTGTGACTGCCATGAAGATCATCCCTAAAAGTGGACAAAACAGTTAAGTCCCTGGAGGAAGGACATGGCTGTCACTCCCCCCACCTTCCTCGTGCCTCAGGGGAACTCGCCTGCTATGGAGACAAGGATTTTCCCATTGGAGTCCATGCCAAGACGCCGTGACCAGTGTTGAGGAGGAGGCCTCGTGCACTGACCTGGACCCCTCCCCGCGCAGCTCCGGGCACCGGGAGCCCTGGGGCACCGCGGGGCTGCCACGCTGGCACCGCACGGAGCTGCGGGCACCGGGAGCCCTGGGGCACCGCGGGGCTGCCGCGCTGGCACCGCACGGAGCTGCGGGCACCGGGAGCCCTGGGGGAGCCCTCCGGGCCGCCCGTGTCACCCGCGGGATGCTGTGAAGGCAGCCCCTGCGCAGAGGCTGCACTCGGCAGCGCCCGGCACCCTGGCACCCCTGTCCCCTCGGGGCC
>VZSG01001150.1:115364-146771 GCA_013398315.1 Nothoprocta pentlandii | reverse complement strand
AGAAAAGAAAAGAAAAGAAAAGAAAAGAAAAGAAAAGAAAAGAAAAGAAAAGAAAAGAAAAGAAAAGAAAAGAAAAGAAAAGAAAAGAAAAGAAAGGAAGAAAATAGGACAGACCTGAAAATATTGCTCCCTCCAGATAACAGCTTTCTTCATTCAGTTGCTGAATTCTCATTTATTCCCTCTTAATAAATCAAAATATCAGACCAGTCATGTAGACACCAGTCTTAGGCTCCCCGAGGGAGACTTAACATCTTTTTAACTCCTTGAGGCAATACAAATATTGCTTTCTAATTATTATTATTATTTGTGTGATTTTTTTTCAAAAAGAAACATGAAACAAACAGCAAATTCCGTGTCTTCTTATAAGCTTTTTGGGGTGATTGAATTATGTATTCATAGGAGATTTGCACGGAAAGACAAAGAATAATAATTTGAATACTGTGAATAAAAGAGCAGTATCAGCATTTATTCCTCATGAATCAGAGAGATTTATTGTTCTTTACAAATGTAATCACAAACATTTGTGAAGCAGACACAGAAACATTGAAAATATTATGCAATGACTAATAATAACACAAAAAAAAATCCTTCTATAACATAGTGTAACTAATGATTTAAAATACGACTTACTATTTAGGTGCTGCTGTCCCTTAAACACATATATTCTACAACAAAAGATATTTACTGGTAGATAGTTTTCCTTTCAGAAGATCTCATTAAACACTTGATGTTAAACACTGATGTCAAAGGTTATAGAAACACTCCACGAACTGGGCAAACTATGTATTTAAGTAGCCATATTTAAATTATTTATGTCCAAGTTGAAAATAGTTAGGTCTTTGACTTGTACTTTGATAAAGACATCTCTGACTAGCAAAGGTAGCCAGAATCAGGTTAATGGAGACAAAAAAAATTGTAACTACCTATAAAAACGAGACCAACAGTGCAAAGCATAATCAGGTTCAAAATAGGAACTATTTTCACAGCTTCATCACACCAACTTTACTGAGATTTGTAATTTCCACTGCTTCTTATTTGTTTCCACATGCTTTTTGTGCAGGGATATGTTTGCATCAGAAGTGGAGAATAAGCAAAATGAATATCATTACACATTCATTGGGGCGGGGAGAGAAAGGTGTATTTAAAAGGGAAACTGTTGGGAAGCTTTGTTACACTATACATCTCAACAGACAAACAGTATTTCTGCATCGCTTGAAGTAGCTGAATTCATTTTCTCTTTATTTTGTTACATCTTTTTGTGTCTTTGATATGCCTGGACCTCTCTGAAATGGATGGATGAGAAGCTGAGCTTTCATCACTTTGTTGCAATGTGATTCCCCTGTCATGGAAATATAAATAAGCTTGAAACTTTTGGAAGATTTGGACGCTTATTTCAAATTCAGTCTCTAGACAGCTTAATTGTCTCTGGTAATGACAGAGAAGAGATGCAGCTGTTGATCTGGCACCTCTTAGTCAAGGTTACACAAGCCAGACGCCAGCTCAATCCCCATTTGCCAAAAGGAGCTATTGAGCTCAGCATAATGCACACCCCATATCCCATATACAGCCTTTCGGCCCATATCCAGCACCAGTACAGCAGAGAATGGCCAACCAGTGATGTTCCCGGAGCCGGGTCCTGTCCAGAGGTGACCCACCAGTGCTGGGATCTGGGCCATGCCTCATGGGCGAGGAGCACAGCAGCAAGGCCACAGCACCTACTCTCCCGTCTTGGGATTCACACTCAGGACACCGTTTTTAACCAAGCTGCAGCCTCTCATTTTGATCTGACATTACATATCATTCATCGCTATCTGCCAGAAGTTATATCAGCATCTGTAGCAGCTGTTGTATCTTCAGGATGGAAAGTCTCAATGTTTACCTTTAAAACGTCAATCCTTCTGCACTCTCAGCATTCGCAGCCCTGCTCATCAGTTTGTTCCCAGCTGTCCTGGAAATGTGTTTGGAATAAATGATGCAAGCAGGACAATTTAAATACAGGGAAGAAGCTGTAGTCAGAGTCATCTGTGGTTTTCACTTCACAGGTCATTTCTCTGAGGGATCCTTTCCACAGCAATAGCACTTCATTGTGATTAGCCGTTTACGTCTTGTGTGTCAGGCACCAGCGTAATTTTGATAGCAGGCCTTCTCTGCTGAGATTTAAAGATGACAGCATTTCTTTGACACCGCGCGTTGGTGAGTGCAAAGAGGTAGGAGACCAAAGCAGCAGGACAGCAATTGTAGTTGACACTCCAGCAGCTCAGCTATATTCAAACAGGACTGTGGGCAATCAGGAGTGCAAAACTGGAACTTATCCAAAGCCACTGTGAGGGCCATCAACATGCCTGACTGTTACCTCTAGCCAGCAAAGCTGGAGCAAAAGCTAGAGCCAGGAAAGCTGCTCAGATAATGGGTAGCTAGTACTACTTCACTGCTGAAAATTTTGGAGTGGGTTCTGAGACATTCAAAATACCCACTTTTTCAGACCCCATCAGACTGTTTTTTTTTGTTTTGTTTTTTTTTGTTTTTTTTTTTAATTAAACTGGCATGCTTTCCTGGTATCTTGGCCTAGCAAAAGCCTAGCAGTTCAGATGCTGAATAACCTGCAGGCTGCCTTGGCCTGCATGACCCATTGCCTCAATGACTGTGACCTGATCACCAAAGTGTGCAACCGAAAAAGCATCACAGGGCTTAACTTTGGTGGAGTAGCTACTTACTTGTCACTTAGAAATCAGCATCTCTCTGATTCCAACTCTTATATCTAATTTATTTTATTCCTAGAAAATACAAAATAACATTTCCTTGTTTCGGTGACATGGTTAGCAAAGCAAATACCGTAGATCATTTATTCAGAAAACCTCACTAGTCGAGGACTAAATACACCATGCAAACCAAAAGATTCCATTAACATTGGCTCTCACAGCACATTCGCATTCAGATCCATTACATCTGAGTGCTTCAGATCATGTGCACTTTGAAGCACATCCCTGGATGCGATAGTGATTTTCTCTGCTCTACATCCGCACTCCTGTCTCTGCTATACATGCACACGCCTATGGCCATTTTTCAGGGAAAGGCTGTCAGAAAGATTGAAACGTACAGAAAACTGATAACAAGGAAAAATTTTTAGTTACAAATCACTTCTAAGTATCAAATGTGTGTTGTCCATGCCTAGTGTCATGATTTCTGGTGGCCTCCTAGAGGCAGGAGGATAAAGACAAGTACACACATATATATAGGTAACTGTACAGTGTATACAGGGAAAAAAAAAAAAAAAGAAAAAATTGTAGAAGCTGTAGCAAATAGTGCCCTCCCTCAGAGCTGGACAAATCATTACAGTGCAAGGGGTGTGCAGGAGGAGGGTGCACTGCCAGGGCATCTGCAAACACAGTCCTTCCAATCTGAGATGGAAACATTTGGCAGGGGAAGCTTCTGTTTCCACTTTTGTCCATGTGCATCCCCTCTGGCTACAGGGGAATGCAGCCTCTGAGACTGCCAATCTAGCACCTACTGAAAGCCCAACATTTGCTAAAATATGGGAAAGAATAAAAACATTTTTCTTTCATCTGCAGCACATGCTCTGCCCTTCCTCTGCACTGTTGCTGATGTGCAAGCCTCTGTTCATACTTATGCACCACATAAAACCCCACATCTGGGACAAGCTGCTTTCTTCTCTTCAAACATGCATGTGAAGCATGGACATGATCATCCAGAAGAGACAGAACTGGGACATTTATTAAAATCACACAGTACTACTAGCTCCACCGACGCTTTCTTGGGCTAGTTTTGTATAGCTCTTGTGCTCTTGCCCTTATGTTACCATGGGTTTGAAAGCTGCTTGTCAGTGTGATAGTTACCGGTGAAAAGCAGCCTGTTTTCTGCCTGTCTCTTTATCACAGGCAGATCATAAAGCAGTGATGAACCTCCATGTGCTTCTCCCTTGGAGCCGCGATCACTGGGGAACAGCCGCGTACCGTAAATGTTTTCTGTCAGTGGGCTCCTACGACTATAATCATTCATCCTAAACCACGGATATTTGATAAGGTATTATAATGCAAACTGTGACTGAAATGTGATTCTGCTGTTACAGAAAGGAGGGAGAAATGGATTCTCTAAGGCAAGCTGATAATTAAACTCAGGAGCACTAGCAGAACAGCTGAATGTAATGGATAAGTAGTTGCTATCCTGCAATTATATATTAGGGTATTAGCAATCTCAGAAATGGTTTGCTATTCCATCAATGAATCCATCTGGATCATTGAATTAAAAAAAATCTAATTTCATTATGAGTCTTGGGGGCTATTGTATGATGTCTGCTTTGGGCTCTGTGTTAACAGCCTACCTCATTTTATTCGCTCTCTAAAATGAGATGTGGTTTCAAAGGAGCAGCTTTTCAATATTTCCACGAGCAGACATAACATACTTCAAAGCACATGATGTAACCTCACTCCACACAGGAGGTGGGGTAATGCCCTGTACACAATATGTCATGTGTAAAAGTACATTTTTAAAATAATCTCCTTGAAGAAAGGAACAGTTGTGCTGCTCCAGAGCCATTATTAAACCCTGTTTATGGGCATTTCATTGACACAAAGATATTTTTGTCCCACTAAAAGAAGAAGTTAACTTAATTAACACCAAAGTCCTCCTGGGAAAGCAAGAATTCATTTTGCACATTTCCCAATCCAAACCACAAAGGTAGAGATAGGAGCTGCACAGATGATGCAGGTTTTGAGGTGATGAATATATAAATATATTTTATACTTGCAATGTATATATTAATATCTTTTTCATGCACAGATGCACATCTAAAAACCTAGGTTTGGAAAATGGAAGAAAACATCCAGTTTCCAATGTAAAAAAAAAATGACAGAAGGAGTGGTGGGGTTTTTTTTCCTCCTGGTTTAAAACAATCCAGATGGAAAGAAAAAAGAAAAAGGAAAACAGCCCTAATTTTATAAACCCTGACACGTTAGCAGGCTAGAACTGAGCCTCTTTTGTAGTAAATTCCTAATTTGTTCATTTTACACTGCCTGAGTAACTAGATCAAAAAGCAGTGTCAAATGCCCAAAGCAGTGTTTGTCAGCAGCTCTTTTTTATTTCAAACCATCTGAATAGAGGAAGGCTAGTGCTGTATTTCCAAACAGACATAGGAAGGCTCTTTTTGGCAGCCCCTCGCTGCAGAATGAATACGCGCCATGAGTAGAGACCATTTGTCTGCTGATTACAGCAGACCCCGGGGGAGCTGATGTTAGCTCTCATTTTCACCTCTCTTTCTCTCCCGGTGTCTCCTTGCTGTGGCAGCCCTGCCTCCCCTCCTCCTCCTCCTCGCCTGTCGTCCCTCACCGCTTTGAGCGGATGTGGCTCTTCGGTGGTGTATTTAAGACAGTTTTCTGAGTTAAAATCAGACTGCAATGTTTGAAATGTGTTGACTTGCCTTGAAGGTTAACACAAAAAGGGGGGAGAAGGGGAAAGAAAAAGGAAAAAAAAAAAAAAAGAGAGAGAGAGAAGTGCTTCTCATTAGGAATTCAGCACGATAATAATGAATGCATTTGGTATTCATGTGAATCTTGCATGTATTTCCATAAGAGTGCTACTGCAATTTAACTCTGGTACTAAAAACACTGAAGGGAGAAGGGCACTTAAAATAAAATGTCATGGAATAAAAAAAAAGAAAAGAAAGGAAAAGAAAAGAATACACAATTCATATCTGCAGCAAATCTACAGTTTGCCTGTTGTTTTAATACTTGATTTATAAGCCTTTTTCTCCCTTCCCCCACTCATTTCCATTGAATTTTCTCAGCAAAAAGATGAGGAATATTCTTTTACTGTGCTAAATATGTAGCTTTATGATTCAGTACTCCCAGGGGCAGTGGTGATGTATGTGCTATCAAATTACATGGATTTTACACACCTATTTTCTCTGATATCCAATAAGAAATGTGTACTTACTGCAGTAACCTTGCATTACTCATGCTACACTTTGGAGAGACAGAGCACTCTGCACCAAGCACATTCACTAGCCTGCTGTCTCATTTTTTCCCCTTACAATGTTTTAAAGGGGGAAATATGTGTTTTGCCCTAACAAATAATTTCCTAAGACTACCAATTTATTTTTAAAATAGGATTTGGGGCCAAAGTCTCAGTGACAATGGACTTCAAAGCAACACAGAATTACACTAGTCGAGAATCTGGTTCTTCTGATGCAAATCTGCCCATTCTTCCACTTCTCTCCCTTTTCACACACCCTGAGTGCATTTGGCAGTTTTTTTTTTTTTTTTTTTTTTTTTCCCCCCCGGATTGCTGTAGTTGGAGAGACACAATGAACAAAGGCTCCTAAGGTTTAATTGCAGAAAAATCTGTGTTTCTGTGCTGGTCTTCTAATCAGCCCTTCTGGGGTCAAAGGCTGTCTAGAGGTCTTCCTCTATCCTCCAGTGATTTTCATGCTTACAACTTTGCTCCTCTAAATCTTTATCATACAGAAACATTTTTCTCCCTAAAATCTGATGTGAATTCCTCCACGATCTGTTTTTCAAGAGAAGAAACTGAAAACGAAACCCTGAGTGGTTATTTCAATTCCACAAAAATATCATCTAGGACATGGACTGACCTGTTGTTTCAAGAGGGAGGTCCAATCCACTGCAGAGAGAAGCTGTTCCCTTAAAGGGAATTAATTCTTTCTATCCTTACAGAAAATAAGTTGGATATCCTGGCATTTCCCTGAAGGAGAATCTGTACTCCTTAGTAAAGGAGATTAGGAGCCTGAGCTGGTCAAACCCCATCTCCTGGAGTCCTCTAGAAACACGTCTGTCCACTAATTATGCAAAAGACTCTTTAGAAGGACTGTTTCATTAGAGACCTAAATTCAAGTGCTGCGTGAATGCGTGAGATAGGAAGGTTGAATTCTATCCAAGTAACCAAAATAGAGAAAATACTTTCACTATCAACTACTTCAATGTTCATATACATATGTATGAGCAGAGAGTAAGCATCATGTTATGATATTCATTCCACTCTGCATAACTCAGTCTGGTTTGGGTCAAACAAGCCATTTGCATTGCATGGAGAGACAGAAAAGTATATAGGAAATATCTTTAGTTATAGGACTTGACCAAATATCTGTACATGCATTCATTTTACTTACACAAATAAATATTCTAGATCAGCTCCAGTTCTTTTCCTCACTCACTCTGTTGTAAAATACAACTGTAAAACACAACTGAATTATTTCCTGTCTAGTTTTGCTGACTTGGGTGCAGGCCTTGATTTAGAAAAATTGCTTTGTCAGCATGATTGTAGGAGCCCAACCTGCTTTTATTTTAACGATGACTGAAGTTAAACACAGATCTACTTATTTATTCCAGTAGACCAGTAATAGAAAGGAGTGAGGAAATATCATATTCCTGAAAATGAACCAAACCACCATGCCATGAAAAGAGGATACCTAAATACATTGCCATCAGACTGGTAAATATCTTTGAATTATCTTTGGCTGCTAGCAAACTGAAAGAGTGGGGTGGAGCTGGAGAAATTATTATAAAAGCCCATTTTCACATCTACTCTTCACTGAAGGGCAAGGCTAGGTGTCCAGTCTTCTAGGAATGCACCAGTTTAGATAAGCAGAGATTGCTATATGTGAAAAAAAAAAAGGATTCAAAACAAAGGTCTACTTGCCAAGTCTCCAAGTCTTGCAGGTATATATGACTTCCATAAGTATTTTATCACAATCAGCATTACTTCATCTGTAGAGAGCTTTGAATTAAATGACTTTTTACTTGAACTATTGTATTAGGAAATGGAATAGCCTCATTTATAATTGACTTATAAATGTTACTATTTTACAGATAAATGCTTATCTGAGCGGGTAGATGGATAAATGTTACAAAGAACATGTCAGCTGACACCTCAAAAATAAAATAGATGAAATAAAAAATAATTTGTTCACTAATTTTTTTCATTCTGACTTGCCACAAGGCTGTAATCTTAAGGCATTTCTCCCCAAGCTGTCACCAGTGAGTTGCTCCTGCCTTTCCTTGCCCTCCACATCCCATGTTTGCTCATTTTCAACCCAGTATACTTTCTCAGTTGTTCTGCACTACCTCTGCAGGACTATGTGATGAACAAGAGTTATGTTAGGTAGAAAAATGTGACCAATAAAGTGCTAAACCTGGCTCAGCCTTTAAGAGACATGTCTGTGGGAACAGAGTTACAGGTTACAGAGTGTAGAACTGCAGCAGCTCCATTCATAGTCTTCTCCTGAGCGAAGTTAAATGGTGTTTACTGGCCTCCTAATCCATTGCCAATGCTGCACATTCAAAGTGATATCAGCAAAATCTGTTTTCCCTCACCTTTGCTGTAGAAAACACACTTGTATTTGTTCATATTACTATGTTTTGTGCCATATTTGATAGTGTTCAGTTAAGGTATGGCACCTTTCTAAAACCTGAGAGCTTGATCATCTGATATATAGTCATAAAATCAAAAGCACTACACATTGCTACTATGTGTCAATCTAAAATATCCTTTCAGGTGGTACAGAAGGCACTATCCACATACTCATGCCAAATTAAACAATTTCTAAATGAAAAGCATGAGACTATGCTATAGAGGATCTCCAAAGTATTTATGTTAAGCTGAAAGTTTTCACTCTCAATAGGATATAGCTTTTATTTAATTTAATGAAACTGAGCAGGGGGAAGAGGAATGTAGCTCTAAAAGTAGATGGGTAAGAGGGGAATTTTCTAATTGAATTGACTGAAAAGTGGTTAGTTGACCCTACAAAATATATTTATCATCTGTGTAGATCTGTGTAGGAACAGGCTTTGAGAGGAACTGTGATAGCAACCTATGCAGGAGCATGACTGTAATGAGGAAAGAATGGTGCATCTTGTGGCACTCCTGAGCAGACCTTTTTAAACTCACTCTCACTACATTCCCATATAAATCTCCTCTTGAGTAACATAACTAGTTCCTGGCTAAAAAACTTTTAAGTGTTTGCTCAAATTTAGGCTTTCAAATCGTCCTTTGGGCATTATCACGTCTCTCTTCTTTCAAGTTAGGCATATATTTAACACATCCTTGGTTCAGTGCTTCAGTTGGAAGCAGCAATTTTTTGACAGGCCAGCCTTGTTAAAAACTACTAATTTCACTTTTAAAATTTAACAAGGAACCCACTTCGTTCTCCGGAATGAAGTCCCTTCATTATGTTATGCTACTCCATACTCTGGATTAATGGCATTCTGTGGTCACCTTATGAAGCAGAGTCATCCAACATGTGATAAGCAGCACTCTTATACTGTAATTTTATGAAAAGTAGTTTTAAGACTGCCAGATCCACGTCAGTATCTTTAGTCTAGAAAGTTTTAAAATACTTTGTTGATAAGGAAAATGTAGTATACTCTGCTTTATTGGTTTTACAGAGAATAATCCTAAAGCTAAGGTTCTTAGCCAGCCTATCCCTGAACAACTCACTTGCTAGACCTGCAAATCCAGCTAAAAACTCCCTGTAAGAGGGATCTTGGTGGGATTTATATTAACACCTAGTTCTGGCCAAAGGAAAACTACCTTGCCACAAGAGGTGCATAAGAGGATCTAATATTAGCCTAAGAGAGAAATAAATAAATTAAAAGTACAGCTTAAAGACTACATAAATTCTGTTGTTTTATCCTTACATATGGTGAAAATTGAAAGAGTTCTTTCCACAAACCGAGTTTCAAGCTGTAAATCTCTGAACTCCTTACAGCATACAAACCCCAACATATTTTGAATGAGTTGGTCAGAGAGGATTGACTGCTGCATTAAGGAAATTGGGGCCTTAACTACAGGGGAGAATGATTTTCTAGAAGAAAGATCAACATCAGCATTTTCCAGAGAAAATTTGTACAGACAATTACTAACTAAATTTATCCAATATCAAATTTCATCTCTGCCAGCAATCAGAATGTATACACAGAAGCAAGTCTAGGTGTTTTTGGAAGACATAAATGAAAACTGCACTTCTACTTTAAACAGTTACTATTTTTACTATACAATTTAAAATTATTTCAGTCTACACACACAGACTTTGCCATTTACACTTTCTTATACAAGACTCTAATAATTCTACATAAAAAGAACAGTTTCTGAGACAGGAAAATCAAGCTTCCAGTTGAGAAGATTTGGACTTACAAAGGAGACTGAGTCTTGAATGAAGCTTTTCACATGGCTCTTGCAATTCCAGGAATAGGTCTGCAAGAGCTGGTCCTGAATCTCCATAATATTTACTATCTAGTTTAATGATCCGAAAGTCTGTGCTGAATCAGAGGTAGAAATGTTAAAGTAATTACCCTGGAAAGTCAATTTAATGAATGCCCAATATGTGAAAGCATTATTTCTGTAATCTTTTCTATTGCCCAATTTATCATTTTTATTGTTCATTTACTTATGTTATATAGTTCTAGTATGAATTATATTCTGTAATATTCGTTTTTCTTCAATATGTCTTGTTAGCTAGCTAGTGAAAATATCCTCTTTAAAGAGAGACCTTTGTACTCGAGAAAACTTTGAAATATAATATACCTAAACATAAATCCATTTCTCTCTCATATTTTGGATAAATTCCCATGCTGCTTGCAATAATTATCAGCAATATTTATTTGAAGATGTACTGTCATTTTCACTATTTCTTTTCACTTTCCATTTGGTTTGAAAGCTGATTTGAAAGCTATATTGCTGATTTTGTGACTTCCAAGGTTGGGCCTTCATCCTGAAAATACTTAACTGCATCCATAAATTTTTGCAAGCAAGTAATTCCTCGAGTACTTAGTTGAAGCAAATAGTAGGCATTACAATACATACAAATGCAATTTCTAACAGCATTGACTTCTAATACAATAGGTTTATATGATGTCAGTGCAATACTTTTCCCTAAATTCAAGTGTTTAAAAGTTTATCTCAAGACATTCAACCTGAAATGAGTTGACAAGAAGATGGCAAAAGGTGAGATACAAGTTGTCAGAAGATAGTCTGAAAAAATAAGTGAAATGAAATATTAACAGAACAATAGTAAGGAGAAAATGTAAAGAAAAAAAGATGAAAATTACAATTGTATTGACAGCCACAGAGTTCCTTTGCTCTCCTTGCATTTCAGATCATGGAGTGGCTGAAGAAGAGTCAGACACCATAAAGTATAGAGCCCTTATGTTAACCAGCATGACCTCTACCTTCAATGGGAAATAGGGGTGTACTTAAAGCTATCTTATCTCCCACTGATGCAAGGACCCTCTGCATCAACGAGAAAAGAATGGAGATTACTGTGATCCCCATCAGAGATTTAGGGACTGTCTGCAATGTTCTTAAGAGGAAGAGAGATTAGGTTTTATTCCTATAAGCTAATGCAGATGGCTTTTAAAAATACAGCTTTAGGAGCATAATGGTGATTGCAGTTCTGGGAGAAAAGCAAGAGGAAGAATGTAATGCAGTACAGAGCATACAAGCTACTTAGTCAGATAAAGAGGAGTAATTTGTAGAGACTTGTATTAATTGCTGATTTTATGGCATTTTGTGACAAGTTTTCTGGAGCCCAGCCCCAAGCCCATTGTTAGTAGTTACCAGAGGGTGTCCCTGTGAATGAAACTGTGTCAGTGCCACAAACCACCAACTATGAATGTTCACTGGTGGGGCAACTATAGCATATTTGGGTCTGGAGAGACAGGCTACCTGCTTCCTCTACATGACTCCCCCTACACAACTCTCATACGAAAGCAAGAAGCATTTAAACCTTCAGAACATAGATCCTACCAATAAATATTCCATTAGGGACAAAAAAAAATCACAGTCAACAATTCCAGAAATGTGAAGGGGTTCATTCACTCACACGTGGGACAAATAACAGCTTAGCAGGAATGGGTTTACAATCCTTGTGGACTCCTGTAGCGTTAATAAGTCTAGAAATACCACTTGAATGGAATCATATGATAATCATATGATTATATTTTTTGATACACTGTATAGTGCTTAAGTATAAAAATAAAAATGCATTTAGAGCTTAGGCTGTCCTCTATTATATCAAATTAAATCGGATTTAATGCCTAGTTGTGTGTCATGCAGATCAGATCCTTTTTTACAAGACTGTACAGTATGGATCTGGTTCAAATGAATGAATAGCTTTCTCATTACTTCACCCTATTCTGCTGTCTCTTTTCCTGTCCTTTGTAATGTAATGGAGGACAGCTGTGGCAGTGAAGTGAATATTAACTAACCTCAGCTCCTCAGCAGATTGTGACTTTAATCCCTGCAAATACCACTAAAATCAAAATTTAATTACACTCAGTGTAGCTCTGTTAATGCCTGAAAAATATTTAACAATTAGTGGTTGGCTTAATTAAGCAAACTGCCTTTCACAAAGCAACCTGAAAAGTTTCTCCCCCTCTTTTATCCCTCAGACTAATTAGTCTGATGTAAGCTTACAGCACTTCATTTACTGTTACTGAGTCTGCAATGAAGCTGATCCCGTTTCTGGGGCTTACCAGTCTTTAGCGGAGGAGAAGCTGCTACAAGGGAAAACAAAGACTCACTGAACACTAAAATACCTTAAAAATAAAACATGCTTTTCTTGTGAACTCAAAAGTATCATCAATTACTTACTCTGATATAGAGATATGGTTCAAGATGGCTTAGTTACAATCATATTATTTACATGGGTTTAATATGTGTTGAATAACATGTAAATGAGGATACTGCCACCTCTATCAGCACATAATGTCTTGCACATCCAGAGCATAAAAAGGCATTTACATCTATGTTTAGAGGAAAGGGTTGGCACTGAGTGGCCTGAATTGGGTATTTGTTTTGAAAATCTCCAATAAAGAATGAGGACTACAGGGTAAAGGGTGGCTCACAGCTGACTTTGACAATGAAGTCTTGTTATTTCAATTAACATGATGCTGCTTTGATCTTGTTTGTTTGTGCCCTTATGCTACAACACCCCCTAGTCTTGTGGCTCTGGTTTCCCTGAAGTTGCATTCCTGAATGCATAACACATGACTCTAAAATTACAGATGCACCCTGTTTCCTTTCTGAAAATAAAAGTAAACAGGGTTACAAGCATCATTGGAATTTCCTGTAAACTATGTTTTGGGTTACAACACTGCCATTTGATATCTTAGGAAAAACATCATTTAATGTTGAACAGTGGGAAGAGTAAGATACATGATTTAAGTATTTGCAGTATTAATTTGATGGCACAATTCTCTGCGCTAAACTAGCTTCTCACTAGCACAGATCCATTTAGCTGTGGTGGCAGGTGTTTGCCTGAGGACAGTTAATTATACAGATTTGCAGCTTTTCAAGATAAAGTCTTGCAGCTCTTTACCATTATACAGCTGATGAGTGCAAAATTAATCTAACATTTTCCAAGTGTATAAATATGTTTTAGAGAAGTAAGTATCTCGCCATTATCTTCTTATATTTCCCGCATATTTCATAGAATTGTAATAGAAGTCTAATCACCTTAACAAAGAAAGGGTGAAGTCTCTCTATAAGGACCATTGTCTAAACGGAGAACAATTTTTTAAAACATCTTTCTTTTAAGTCATCATCCATAAAATGTTACAATTGATACTCCCACAGTTAATACCTGGAAATTCATAATGTTCAGAATGCATCTACTGGCAATATCCCAATCAAATTATATGGTCAAGTGGAGAACACAGGTTTACTGCTGAACTATCTAGGTAATAAGTAAAATGTGTTCAAGAAATAAGATTGCCTTAATCCAAATATACAAGGCTTACTGAGATACAAAACTGATTAAGTCTATTTTAAATCAAAGTGGTCTATCCCTTTCACATGCCTGTCTCCCACTGGGAATTACAGGCACATGGTTGAGCTGTCTGCTTCCCACAAAAGATGCAGATAACGCAGCATAGCTTGTTTCAATTTGATACTTGTATTTTACTCGATTCATGTAGGTTCTTTTTGCTTCTGATTTTGTTTTTCATTTTGAAAGACCTGAATTAGTAAAAAACTCTCATGCCAAAGACAAAAGAAATCAGAATTAAAGCAATGGCAAGTGGTATGTCTGAAAGGAAATTATTCATAGTTTGGTACAATTCAACATAATTTGCAACCTTTGCTTCTGGGCTCATGGTTGATTGAGGGTGGAGATTAAATTACCATTCATAATACTGGAGAGGTGGTCCATTCAAGTCATGGCTTAAATACTGAATGTTGGCTGAAAAATGTAGCAAAGCACCTGGCAACTGAATAAATCTTTTCCTGGGAGTAATTTAACTTAAAACGAAGGAGGAAAAAAGCTATATTGAAAAATTGAAAGAGATGTAAGATTCCTTTCAGCCATCCTAGGGAAAAAAAAAAAAAGGCATTTTAAAATGCTTTGTGTGACTTTTGTATAAGCTTCAAATGCTTTTGTCTACCACATTACAGAAAAATAACTATCTCTTCTCAAATGTACACCTGCAAGTGTACATCACCGTTGTTAAGTAAATGTTCTTTCACCACCAAATTCCATTTTCCAGTATGTTTGTTCATTAAAAATCCTCCTAATGATACAAATAATCCACTTAAAATGGACTATTATGCATTTTGATCTCCAAAAGCATTATTACTTCTGTTTTTTTTACTTAAACACTGACAAATTTCAAAATGATATAACATGCTTAAATGGTCTTCAAATTTCACAGTAGAAGAGCAGCATGTGTTAAAAAAACAAGCAAAGATGGTCAAACTCAAATCACCTCAGCTCCACTACCACAACTTTTTGTCAAAATGAACAAGAGCTCTCCAGGCCGGGGCTTTCTAGCACACTGGAAAACACACCTCTAAAGCTCAAGTTTAGAGCTTACAATAAGCCTTGTGCAATTGGACTTTCTGGATGCTTTTCCATCTCTTGAACACTCATTACTGGAAAACTGGAAATTTCAAACCTGAGGCCAGCTCAGGTGAATCCAGTCTTCTGCAGCACTCCTGCCACTTTTGCTGAGTTTGAAGTGTGTGTACACATCTGAGCAAAAATGTCTCTTCATTACTCTTGCTGATGTATTTATATAGTCTATGGCCAGAGGCACAGCTGGGGTAAGCCAGCATAACTCTATGAACTCATTTCGCTAAAATAGTAAACAGGGAAGCACAGGGGACCCCGTGGGAAGAGCAGCAGCTGGCAAGGCTGCCAGGACTGAGCTGTATGTGGACAGTTCTGGGCTGTACAGCTACTGCTCCAAAGTATTTTAATCCTCTACCTTACATGTGACAATATTTCCTGGATGAGAGCAGTGGAAGGGAGGGATGTAGAGCTCCTTAGAGACAAATTTAAACAATATAAAACCAACTGATCTCCCTCTGCAATATCTCCCTTCTCCTACCTTGCATATCTTTCCAGCCAAAGAAATCTCTTAGCTTACAGTTTGAGGTCCAGGATAAACTGTGTTAGAATATAACAGGAATTTTCCACTTATTTCCATTATATTACACTAAAGCAAAAACACCCTGTATTTTAATTATACACAAAAATGAACTCTGAAATAACACAGTATGTGTTGAAAAGAAGCAATTTAGCCATATCTGAGTCTAAGGTGAATTTAGTGACAGGGAACATAAATCACTCAATTTACTTTTCTTTTCATGTTTTTGTTCTGTACTTTTTTTTTCTTTTTTTTTTTTTTTTTTTAATAGTTCTTGCCAACTGGCCTAATGAGCCTTTGGATCATTCATACATAAGCTAACACAAGGGTTCTAAAAATTTTTTAAAAAAGAGGATATTTGTAAAATGATAAACATGTCCAAATAAGACTAATGAATAAAGTAAATAAAAAATATTCTGAACTCTCAGAAAAATCACATAGAATAATCAGGGACAGATATCACAAAAATAATTAAATAAATAAATAAAGCAATTGGTAGCCTAGAATTCTCTTACAGAAAGGTAGATTAAAATACTATGTATTTGAACATTGACTTTGTATCTTAAAATTAAATCTGTCCAGTCATGTACTCAAGAGATATAATAGCACATTTTGAGAAATGTTGAAAAATATTAAGTAGAAATTAGGAAAACATCCAAACTACTGAGCAAATTAATAGGTCTAGGAAGTTCATATCGGATTTGCCTTATATTTGCTCACTGTGATGATTTTTTTGTAAATAGTCCAGCCTCTTGCAAATGCTAGTCTAATAGAGAGCAAAATGAGTATAATGCCACAGCCATAGCGTTACAAATCAGAAATATTAGTGGGTCATCCTGAAAGGAGAACAGCGTTTCCGTCACTCCTCCTGCTTGTGTGCGCAATCCAAAATTACACATTGCTTTCCAATAGTCTGGCATATTTGAAAACGTCATAGTGTATGAATGTTTTCCTTGTTTCCTGCTGACGTTGCTACTAGTCAACATTAAAATAATTCTCAAGTGTTCCATGGGTGAATCACTGGGCATTATTTCTTGCACATTTTTTCTGTCAGTCAGAAGAGTTCTGTATAAAAAATGGAGTACCATTAAAACATCTGCATCAGATGATATCATACTTCTGGCTTCTATGAAAAAATTACCCTTAGCCATTATTTAATGGGTTATTGAGAAAAATAAGGTGCTAACATTTTATCATATATAAGTTGCACTTGCTTGTGGCATGGAATGACATTGAAAACTGTAGCCTGTGCATTACATTACACAACAAGTAATCCCTAAGTCTTTCTAGAAGAAAACTTCTGAAGTTACTTCACTGCAAACATTTCAAAATGAAGTGAAGAGGGAAGTAGTAAAATATGTTATTACATTGATGCTTAAAATATTTCAAGTTAAACCATATTAAATATTTTTAAGAGTCATAATGTGGTATCTACAAGATGATTTGGGGATTAAAAAGATGAATTTTTAACATGACAATTTAACCTCAGCCAAGATCAACTTGAATGAGTTTAAGAGAGTCAAGCCTACTTTTGTGAGAGAAGAATTAAGAAAGGAAAACTTAGGAAAGTTAAAATTAGAATTAAAATTCATTGAAGCTCATTTTGTTTCACACATCAGAAAAGGCTCAGATAGCTGCATCATAAAGATGTTGCTATGAAAAAGGATGGAATGATTAGTCCTGACTTACAAGGCCTACTCTCAATTTCTATTTGAAAACAAACCAGCCTTTTCTTTTTTTTTCTTTTATTTTTTAATGTTAAAATTCTATGTTCCCTTGACTTTTGTCCCTTTTCAATTCTGCTCCAAGAGAAACTACAGAAAGGTTAGGAGGGTTATTGCAGTATCACTGCAATACACTGGAATCCTAAGAATTCCATTTGCAAGCTCTTCCAAGGTTGCAGGGTTATTTCTAGGCAATTATTCTGCAAGTAAATCTAAGTATCTGTACTTCTAAATATCCTGTCTTTGTTGTTTTGACATATTTAAGATTATTGAGAGCAATAACTTAAGTCTTGAAGAAATAAGACCCAGTGTAATTACATTTTTTTCCTCTTGCCAGTTGACCGTATGTAGAAAGAACTTATATCTTTTATATTTGGAAATGCTATTTTTCAGTTATAAATCATCCCATGTTAGCTCTTTCAACACTAAAGCGAGAACATATACTCTACAAGCAAAAACAAACTGTATCAGTTTTAGACTCAAATTGGTGGCAGTCATGTTGATATATTCCAATTTTTATTAGTGAGGGAGTGAATCCAAAATACAACATGCTGGAACAAAAACATAAAGTTCACATGACCTTTGCATACTCACGATGAAATGCCTAACCACACTATGCATTAGAGAAGCTATATTTTTTCCTTACGATTCAGAAACTGTATTCACATCACTAGAATGAAGCGTTATATCAATGAGACATAGGGTGCTGTGGTTTAGACCACTGCATCTTGGATGGGATCAACCTATTTGCATAACTCCTGCTTAAATGCTCCTTGTGTCATGGAAGAGTTATGTGGGAAACAGCTGTTTCATATGTGAGAGAAAATCCCTTCTATTTCCAAAATATATGGATGAAGACAGAAAAAGGGAGGTCGGAAAGGGAGAGAAGCAAAGGCCTGTCCTGAGCGTGGATAAGTTTGCTTCTTCAAATATGCCAATGGCAAAAGGAAGATTAGGGAGAACGTTGGTCTGCTGGTGAAGGGGGGTGGATGCCCTGGTTATGGAAAAGAAAGAAAAAGCAGAGCTGCTGAATGCTTTCTTTGCTTCAGTTTTTATCAAGGGCAGCCCTCTGGAATCCCAGACCCTAGGGACAAGAGAAGAAGCCTGGAGAGAGGATGACCTGCACCAGAGAGGGGAAGATTGCGTCAGAGAGTACTTAGGGAAGCTTGATACCTACAAATCCATGGGTCCTGATGGGATGCACCCCAGAGTGTTGCATGAACTGGCGGATATCAGAGCCAAGCCACTTGCCATCATCTTTGAAAGGTCCTGGAGAATGGGGGAGGTGCCGGAGGTCTGGAAGAAAAATAGTCTTGCAAAAGGGCAAGAAGGAGGACCCAGGCAAATACAGGCCAGTCACCCTCACCTCCATCCCTAGAAAAATGACAGTTTGTCCCGACTGTGTCTCCAAACATGTGGAGGACAAGAAGGTGCTCAGGAATAGACAGTATGGATTCACCAAGGGGAAATCATGCTTGACTAACCTGATAAGCTTTCACGACGGAATGACAAGCTGGATAGATGAGGGGAGAGAGGTGGATGTTGTCTATCTGGATTTCAGCAAGGTTTTTAACATCGTCCCTCACAGCATCCTCCTGGGCAAGCTCCAAAGGTGTGGGATAGATGAGTGGACGGGGAGGTGGATTGAGAACCGTCTGCATGCACCTCTGCTCAGAGGGTGGTGATCAGTGGTGCTGAGTCCAATTCAAGGCCTGTAGTTAGGAGTGTCCTTCAGCGGTCAGTCTTTGATCCAGTCTTGTTCAATTTATACATTAACGACCTGGATGGAGGGCTGGAGTGCTCCCTCAGAAAGTTTGCTAATGATACCAAACTGGGAGAAGGAGCTGATAGCCCTGAGAGCTGCGCTGCCATCCAGAAGGACCTGGACAGACTGGACAAGTGGGCTGTGAGAAACCTCATGAAGTTCAACAAGAGCAAGTGCAGGGTCCTGCACTTGGGGAGGAATAACTCCAGGTAGCAGGACAGATTAGGGGTTAACCTTCTGGAGAGCAGCCCTGCAGAGAGGGACCTGGGTGTCATGGTGGACAACAAGTTGACCATGAGGCAGCAGTGTGCCCTGCCACTGTGTGGCAGTTTGCCCAAGAAGGCCAACGGGATCCTGGGGTGCATTAAGAAGAGTGTCTCCAGCAGGTCGAGGGAAGTGATCATCCCCCTCTACACAGCCCTGGTGAGGCCACATCTGGAGCACTGTGTCCAGTTCTGGGCTCCCCAGTATAAGAGGGATGTGGAGCTGCTGGAGAGAGTCCAGCGCAGGGCTACCAGGATGATCAGGGGCCTGGAACATCTGCCCTGTGAGCAAAGGCTGAGGGAGCTGGGCCTGTTCAGCCTGGAGAAGAGAAGGCTGAGGGGGGACCTCATCAGTGTCTATAAATACCTCAAGGGAGGCAGTGAGGAGGAGGGGGCGGCCTCTTTTCAGTGGTGGCCACCAACAGGACTAGAGGAAATGGCCACAAGCTGAGGCACCAAAAGTTCCACAGGAACTTAAAGAAACACTTCTTGACAGTGAGGGTGACAGAGCCCTGGCACAGGCTGCCCAGGGAGGTTGTGGAGTCTCTTTCTCTGGAGATCTTCAAAACTCACTTGGACGCAGCCCTGTGTCACACGCTCTAAGTGACCCTGCTGGAGCAGAGGGTTTGGACTAGATGACTTCTTCCAACCTTAACGACGCTATGATACTTTTATTCTATGAAGTAGGCATTAATAATATGAAGGTGCAAGAGCCGCTTTTCTAAACCAAGGTCTCAAAAGTTTCAGACTGTGGTCAGTATAATCCAGTAGCGTTTTTTTCCTCCATGGAGCAGAGAAGAAAGAAAGAGAGAGAGAGAGAGAGAGAGAGAGAGAGAGAGAGAGAGAGAGAGAGAGAGGAGAGAGAGAGAGAGAGAGAGAGAGAGAGAGAGAGAGAGAGAGAGAGAGAAATGGGGGAGAGAAAGAGAGAGAGAAAAAGAGACAACCCTTCTGGTTCTGAAGGGAACCAGAAAAATACTTAATTATGACTCAAACAAAGAAGATCAGTGGTGATGAAGTTTTTTTTCAAGATTCTCGTAGGGATACCAGCAAATATCACACGCCAGTGAGAGACAAGTGCCCAAATGTCCTCAGAGCCATTTAGGTGCCCTTCAGTATACTGGTGATTTTCAGCTGTCAGTTGAGAAGTGGGAAGATCCCCTGTGTTACCAATGGCAGTCCCCACAGATCCTGTGGAGAGCACAGATCTAGAATGGTACAATGATTTTAGGTACTTGGCTGAAGCATCTGCACTTTTTTTTTTTTTTTTTTACATGAAACATAAGCTTTCATTCCAAACTTAAGGATCACCATTATTGTCTCTTATATTCCTTTCCATGACTGTTTCAAAGCCTGTCTTAAAACTATCAAGAGTCTGCTTTACTGTGTGAAAATAATTTCAGGATTTTATTACAAGTTCATAACTTTCTAGTTTGTGTTTGTGTTATCTCCTTATTTAAATAAGTATTTTTTTTCTCCTTGATACTGACCTCCAAAAGCATATAGTATGAACATATGTCCCTGCCTATCACCAGTTTCTTGGGTTCATAGTTTAGACATGATGATCTCTTCAAAATCCTCCACCTGCAACAAATTTACAGCTTCCTTAGGATTTTAGGACTTCCTACTTTTTCTGGTTTAGGGGCTTTTGAACATAAGTGACCACAATTGGAGACAAAAGTAAGATGAGATCTTACTTTGTAGCATAGTCTTGCTACTTTGCAAAGTCTACTTAAAATGCTTTTCTTCCTGTTCCCCAGAATCACCTTAATCTTTTTCACAACTACATCAACCTAGCAAATCTTAGTCATCCCATGATTGATATGCTTCATACTCACTTCAAACTGGAAAGCCTTGTTATGTGCCCAAGCACATGATTTTGCATCTTACTACCTTACATTTCATTCTCATTTTTCTCACTTCAGTTCACAAGACCACCCAGGACTTCCTGTGGCAACAGGAATGTTCAGCAAATGTGCCTGCAGATTTCCCACAGAAATTTCCAGTCAGGATGTATCTTTTGAACCTGACTTTTGAAAACTCCTGTTCCCCAGCTCTGTCACCTCTGTAAGTGCAACACTACCTTATTTTGCAGTCAGAAACCTTGCAGCTTGCATCTGCAGTACTTTTCAAGTACACTTGTCTACAATTCAACCATATTGCACACAACATTCTTCATATTTTAATGAAAACCCCAGTCACCATCCTGATAATTTTCCTCTGTGTACACACTCTTTCAGTTTCCCCCCTATCATTCCTGTGTTAATTGCCATCACCTCCATCCTATGTCATAGTAGGACACTAAGAAACACTTAAATTAAATAGATTAGGTGCACTGCATTAATTTTGTCAAAGAAGACATGTGTAAAAAAGAAACTAGATTAGTCTCACAAAATCTACCTTTGATAAAACTATGTTGTATTTTATTCTTTCCATTTGCTTCCATGTCCTTAATTACACTTTTCTACAAAAATCTGTTCCAAGTCTTTACTTGGTATTGAACTAAAACTTGTGGATTAGATCACTTTGTGTTTCTCTCCACACAGTTTTTAAATATGGGTAGTATTTTGCCATTGCCAAGTCCTAGCTTTCACTCTTTCATTATATTTTTCTCACATTGGAAAAAAATTTACTGGCACTTTCAGTATTTTTGGTGATTTCTCTCCATTCTCTAAGATCTTTCCTTAGAGCAGTCCAAGTTGAACCTGAGTGTTAGATGTTTTAGATGCTTTATTCCCATGGCCTGTCCTGATTTCTGTAACAAAATCCATCATTTGTCCTAGAAAGAGTTTTGTTCAAGGGAAGAGGAACTATAGGAGATCCTCTTACCCACGGCTGAATTACCTGAAATATAAAGAGATCTAGCAAAATCTTGGGTGGATTTTCACAATAATAAAATGTAAGCTTTGGTGAGCTTGAGCTTCCAGTGAAGCTAATGTGCTTTAATAGCAATTGCATAGCTACACAGGGTTGATTATGCATTTAGCAGATATAAAATTTCTAGCTAGAGCAAACTGATTCAGATATCTTTTAATCTCTTACTTATCTGGCAAAAATAATATGAAAGAACAGGTTCTATCAAAAGGTTATGCACTCAATGCACAGTTGCAGCCTAACATAATTATTAGAAGTTATGTGTGGCAGACTGAGTCCCAGCAGTGAATCAATGGAGAATTAGTAGCTAATATGAAAACAATACTTGATACTTCTGACCAGTGCCTTATAATGCCTTATTATAACCAGGTCAAAACCCCTCACGACTTCTAGCCTAGCGGAGAGAAAGATTACATACACAGGTAAAGTACAATCATTTAGTTCATTGAAAAAAAGATCAACTACCAAGATATAATTTTAGATACATACAGGGTTGTCTTTATTCTCCACGTTCTAACACACAAGAAATTACCGTGCTTGGAAAAGAATCATATTAGCAGTGTGTGAATGTGATATTGAGGATAATGTGATAACATTTTGGCTAGTCTCTCCTGCCCAATTCACAAGATGCAATGTTTCAGAAATATCACCATCTGAAAATCCATCCAAAACTAACTTTCACTAAAGAAAAACCTTGACTACATTTCAACACATGCAGTAAACATAAAAATGAATTATAAACATCTATTTTCTTCCATTAGTCTGCAAATGAAGCCAGCATGTTTAGAAGTGCCTAAAGATTCACATATATTCTGGAGACAAATCCTAACACACTGAGCCAAACTCCTGATGTTTTCCTGTATACAGTGTGATACTCACTTACTTACAAACTGCAGAAAAAATAAACTCAAGGATAAAAGTTTCAGTCCTTCCTTCCTACCTTGGACCAAACTTGTGTTGCCTCCAGGCAGAGGATTAAGATTCATTCACTCATTACTGAACAAAGCTAATGAAAGGTCACATTTCCTCCCCTCACAGCTGTCGTGTGGGTGCAGATCCCTAACACAACAACCTGCAAAGACATAGAGCTTTATTTCTCAGAATGTGCCAAAATGTACTTGACTGTGCTCTCTGTAGTGGTAGATGATGAATTCTTAAAAAATAAAATAAAATAAAATAAAATAAAATAAAATAAAATAAAATAAAATAAAATAAAATAAAATAAAATAAAATAAAATAAAATAAAATAAAATAAAATAAAATAGAACACTATACTTCTGTGACTTGTTCATGTAAGGGAGGAAAGATTAATGTTGCTCCTTGTCATTCCTGAAGTCTAAAGTGTTGATGACCCAGATAAGGGCATGTTTTAAAGCTCAAATGATAGATTCTCTATTTTTTTTTTCTGTGTATAGAAAACTACATTAAAGACCTACAGAGAAAGAAGTAGAGACAGCAGTTTCTTATAACTGCTGTTGGGCTCAGGAATAAAGGTAACACTCTTTGCATGTTTAATTATTATGAGATGATCAGCTTATTCACATTAAATATCATGTAAAGTGAGATTAAAAAAAGATTATAGAAGTGTTATAGATATGAAAAAAAAAACAGAAAGCAAGAGTCACCATGTCAGTCTGCAGAGCTGTGTATGCTTAACAATTTATTAAATATGAGGCATGGTGACCACAGCTGAGACTGAGATAAGTACCTGTTACAAGTATCTGTGTGCTGTGAAGGTCAGTAATGGTGCCACTGCTAAACCAGCATTCTGGCCTTGCTCCTTACGTAGTCCTAGGCACAGGTCTGGTCTGTGAGTTTTTAGCCTTCTGAACGCTCACGGAAGTGTGTGAGAACATATTCACTACAACACCACTAAACTATTTTGTTTTGTCTTGCCTCGCAGAAGGAAGGAAGGAAACCAAGTCTTGAAGAAAAGAGCTGTGGTGATTAAAAAGTCCAGGCAAGACGGGGCATAACTTCAGCCAATTTGCAACCAAGAAAACAGCAAAGAACGGCTGCCACTTGGAGAAGTTTTTGGCTGTGTGAATAACTCTACACAGTCTTGGCAAATTACTGGTAAAGAGGTGTCAAAAGATGCACTGAGGTACAGCTTTATGGGTGTGCTGTGGCACAACTAAAATGTATACATACATATACAAGTATATACATGTCATAATGATATGCAGGACCTTAAGAAAGGGCTGGCATTGCTCCAGCTTTGCTGGGTCAGGACACCACCAGTGCAGCATGAGAAGCAAAGAGCACAGAGTAAAACTTGTTAGAGCACTAGGGACTAAAATACTTTCATCAGTTCATTTGAAGACAAACAATTTTTTGATTTATTACCAACCACTTCAGATATTTACAGAACAGAGATATTCACAGCAGTGAAGTCTTAAATGCAAATATGCCACTTGATTATATTAGTCATAATTTCTAGAGTCTTTCAGAGATAATTATCGTATGTTCTGATCACGGAATGGAAAAAAAAGAAAATTTTCCTCAAGGCCATACTACAGAAGAGCACAGCAACAGCTGTAAAAGGTCTTCCTCATGGCTTTCCTTTCAAGAATGTCACACTTCAGGAAAAAAAAAAAAAAAGAAGAAGAAGAAAAACAACTCTTGCAAAGGCTAAGAAATGCTAATCTCACATAGCATTAAAAGTGCCACGAACAGCACGGAGCAAGCACTGTTTGCTCAGAGCAATTAACAAGATCAGGGCTGGTGAAATCCCAGAAACAAGTTAGCTTGTAAAGTTTAAGGAACTAAAAATAATGACTGGCAGTGAAGTTATAGGCTCTGCTGCTGCAGAGTAAGGGGGACAAGGCAGAGAAGGCTGAGTTCTCAAAAAGTTCAGACTATTTACAGAGGAGTCTGAAGTAAAGAAGTAAGGCTCACGGGGGTTTAACCATTGCCTCCCTCATTTACCACGGAGGCTAAGCGAACACAAATGATAAGTCTCCTAAACGAATCATAAATTGATAAATGATGATTCTACCCTCTAATTAAATATAAAAGACCTGTGGTATAATCAAAGAGTATAAAATAGAAAGCATTGATTTAGTATTTATTTCTTCCCCTTGGATGCTTAAATAGCTCCTCCTCCACTTTCTGACAATCTATTTTTCCCTGGTCAATCTCTATATTGATTAAGAACCTGGGGAGGTACCAGGAATGTATTACGAATCCCCAGGCACGTGTGACTCCTAGGTTTATCTATAAAGGTTTTGTTCAGTTGTAATATCAAAGCAAACCTAGGTTGGTGGTTCAAGGAACAGAGATTTAAAGATTTGAGCAGTACTTTCCCTAAAAGATAAAAAACATTTTGCTACCTTGGGAATAATCTATTTTTTAAAGATCTTTAAAGAGCAGTAGAGAAAGCAAATTCAAGTATATAGCAAGCTATGTCCACTCTTGATACCAGAATGATACTAGTGAGGGACAGATCTAGTCATAACCATTTAATTCTGTAACAAAGAAAGGCAAATGTTTTGATTAACAATTTTACTCTTATTGTCCAAGGTCTGCTTTTTTTTTTTTCAAAAGTTTTCTTTAGAAAACTACCACAAGATCACTATGCTTATTATTTTTTCCCAAATCAATCTCTTACTTGGAAGTATCCCAAAAAATAAATAATTGTCTTTGCCTCCAGTTGGATCCTGAAGTCCATCACCTTTGCTAATTGCTCAGCTGCTTTTGAAATCAAAATATTCTTCTGGAGTCAGAATTTAGGGACTTCTTTCCACGATTTCCCAAACACGATCCCTCAATTTAATGTACTTAACTTCCAGCTCAAACTGTCCTTAATAAAGTGAGAGATGATGCACACCAAAATACATAAATAAATAAGGCAAAGGTAGACAGCAAGCCCCATGTTATCCCAAAGGTCTCCGTAGAAACTCATATTAACCCAGAACTGCTGATGGGATCCCAACTATGCAAAATAACTCCCCTCTTGTGCTCTCATATAAAAGTCCCTAGCCATCATTTGGTCACATTTACCTTTCCCATCAGGCTGTAAGATTTAATTTTGTCAGGATAAACCTTTGTAATTCATCTGAAAACCTTGATTTCTTTGCCTTCATAATTTCCCATGGTCAATTTTGTTCAGATTGATCTTTTTTTCCCCACAACCTTGTAGGAATACACAATCAACTTCATTCAAAATCACCACCAACTGTTGTTTTGAAGCCTAACAGTTTCCAAACTTCAAGATAAATTTAAGGTTATTTTGGTAAGTCATTCATCATAAACTTCCTATGGTAGATACTATTCAGATAAGCTTTATGCACTCAGCTCTTTTTGACATGCTCAGCATTTTAGGCATGCAGATGGAAGCAGGGAAAAAAAAAAGGAAAATTATGTAAAAAATTTGATGTTTGTTCAAATTTGATTAGTGCTAGATATAACATGGCTGAAGCTTTTCTACAGAGGTAAACTCATATTATTGCTGTTAGTGGCTTGAAAGTGGTGAAATTAATACTATTAACAAGCATTCATAGGCAATTTTTAATGAAAATTTCACTTGACATTCTAAACATTTAGTTTTGTGCTTTCTGCAGACAATCTAGACAATTTAGTACAACAAAACAAATTTCTTTCAGTAGCTTGTACTGATAAAGAATAACTTAAGCAAGTATTGATGAAGATTTTTCAAATGTGTAGCAGTAACATTTGCACAGGAAATGCTTCTATGAATTTCAGGCGGTGAAAGAACATGCCAATAAAAAGAATAGTTCAGATTCAAAATATTCAGATAATCATATTCATCAATCAATATTCACATTAATACTTACAACCTATATACAAAAATGAGATTTTGCTGATAGTCTGATCAATTTCAAGTACCTCAGTGTAAACTTTTGACAGTTCATAAGCAAATTCAGCAATTCCAAGGAGATGCAATACATCCTGTGTGGATAATTATTCATGAAAATAAAAGAGCTGGGGAAGGAGGCAATAGTTGTAAGGATACTGAAATACTGCTCAGAGAGAAATGTCTGTAAGTTGTTTGAAAGGGAGTTACCTTCCCAGGACAAGATACCTGGGCTTAACCAGGCAGTAAATGATCTGCTTTCATTTACTAGTATGGCTAATAACGCTGCTACAGTATCCCATGCCATATATTCCAAGCTGGAGCACATCCCCTGAAAAGGGTGAAATTAGGAAGCATCCATTATTGCACAAGAGGATTGTGAACAAACTGGATTACTCTGAGGACTAATTATCAAAAGAAAAGGGACACAGCAGTCAAGGTCATGCACTTACAGAGAAGCAACAAGAATTTCTGCTGTAATCTGAAGGATCATCAGTTGTAAACATGTGAAATGAAAAAAATAGATATAACTATTTACACAAAAATAGAGTGAATATAAGCCTTCAATTAAAACGGTTGTGCAACAAAGTAGGATAAAACCTAGGGGGGTTCAAACATAATTTAGCAGAGCAAGTGAAGTATTAATGTTTTTAATACTGTTTACAAAACAGTGGTGGGACCTCATCTGGAAAACAATTCTGGCTACACATGTGCAAAGAATATTATTTTAGCAAAATTAATTCAGTCTTCTAGAGTGGTTTTGTAAAAAGCTTTTCTAGGTTGGCAGTAGAAATGGTCTTGCCAAAAGAAGCAGAAAGAGTCCTACCTATTCTAAGACTAGAAATAGTCTTAACAGAGAATGCTGAAAAGCAATTGTCTTTCTTAATTCTAGCAGCAAAACCTGTATTGTATAAATACTTTTCTTACTCTGTAAGTAACCCATCAAAACTACGGAGGGAAAAGAACTATTTAAGCTAAAATATTTTAAAACGGCCTTAAGTAGTTTAAGAAATCATACGTCAGCAACCTTGGAGAAGTAGTACTCTGGAGAACATGCTGAAATGAATTGCCCCATTAAAACAGTTAAAAAGACAACTTTAAAGCGATGCTTGGTGATTTTACAAAAGGCATTATATCCCTCAGGGTTGCCAGCAGCACCAGGAGACTACCATCAACAGCATGGGAACTCCCAAGATTCAAACAAAACTTCCCTAGGTTATTCTTTTTGCTTTTACCACAGAAGACATATTCAGGTCCATACATATGTATTTTTTGCAATGCACCTTGTAAAGTAGATACTCATAAAGCATATATTTTCATATATGCCAGATAAGCAAATCTGCACACATTTTCATGAAGAGGTCACATGTGAGGCCGCAAAACACTCTAAACTCAAGTCTCTCTTGCCCCATTTTATGAGAGTTTAATGTTTCATTTTCAGTTCCAAGGTTCATTTTTATTTCAGGGTAACCATGGGCACCACTGCCTTTCACAGCCATAACAGTTGGAGCTTTCATTCTTCCTAATTAGGGAGTTTCTTTACTTCCATGCCTGCACATAACTTCTATTACTGTTAATGAGAATTCTGTTTGTGCACTGATCTGAGAACAGACCCTTAAGATATTGTGTAAATAGCTTTACAGTTGACTAGCCACTGCTGACCAACTGAGCAAACTGATATCCTCCTGCACTCCTTATCTGAAATTGTAGCTAGATGGGAGAAATATTTTATGTGCTCCAGAGGTCAGAGTAAGGAGAAATACAAACCTTTTCCTGGGACAAAGGCATTGGGAAAATGTTATTTTAGTTTGTCTTGGGCTGGTGAAGGTCACACTTAGGCCTCCTAAAGCTGTCGGAGTTGGGGGCCACTTCAGTCAGACCAGACGACATGGAAGGGGGGTTTCCCACCAAATAGAATTTGGCTTCTACTCTAGGCTTATTATTCTGGCTTCAGGCACAAACAGGGCACAGAAATGCAGAAAAATAATCTCCTGTGAGAAACAACTGCCTCTTTATTTATTTATTTATTTATTTATTTATTTATTTATTTATTTATTTATTTTTCCAGTAACTGGACGACCAGTACTGCATGTATCTCTTTTACGTGACTGAAATTAAGAGCTGAACGGCACCCAGTGGCTTTAGAGTCTTTACGTACCCAGTGGTTTTATGAGTGGCTTTAAGGAAATCTCTGAGTTGCAAACTGCATTGCTGTTTTGCAGAGCATAATGAAAAGGTGTCAGGAAGTCTCATTATCCTTGATCTAACTTAAATTATACAAAATGCATATAAAATTGCATTTCTGATTAAATGGCTCACTTCTGAAACAGCAAACATTGGTTAGAAGGCAGATGATTAATGGGGGAATATAGTAACTAAACTGGAAATAATTATTTTAAGAAACTGCTACTATTCTAAGGGCAGGTATTTTACGTGGTACTCACATAATTATTTATAGCTGCAGTGCCAGAAACTAGTAATTACTATGGAAATAATTTAGATTTCCCTGCAGTAGCCCCACGTGATTTCACAATAATAAACCACAATGTTCCTTTTTTTTCCAGGCAGTGTGGAAGAGGTCCCATAACACTAAAATACTGTTCAGTTCTATTAGTGTTATTATTTTACTGTTTCACAGATCGGAAAGAGCAGCAAACTGAGCAGCAGAGCTGTGTGAACCTTGATTAAAAAAAAAAAAAAAGTGAAAAAGGCCCTCCAAGCTTGTTCTCACATTGCCTTATAAGCTTGCTCATCATCATAAGCCTGAATGCACACATAAAGCTTGTAGTGAAATGGGAGCCTATAAAATAGAGCGAGGAAAAGACATTTTCCTTACCCAGAATGCAGGGAAACGTAAACCGTTCCATCACATCTGTCAAATTTATAAGGAGAACCAAGGCTGAACTTCTTGTCTGGACAGGATGTTGAGATTGGGATTTCAGTTTGATCCTTGATCTGTATTAAAAGTAATAAATAAGTGATTAAAGTAAGAAACAGTAGGCTAGCAGAAGTGGGGAAAATATTATTCAGTGATTTGTACTTCTTCTAGAAAACAAACCTAAACATAACTGCTTGAGTATATATGTAGCCATATACATATGAATTCCTTTTTCATTTCAATATGAGAGGCTCTACTGTTTTGCAATCATTTGCATCTCCCACCTCTTCATTTAAACTAGGATAAAAATGAGACAAGACAACCCCATGTCTTTTTAAAGATGAGACTGCAAAAATAGAAATTTAAGCACTTCAGATCACACTAGGAGCCCTCAAATAAACAGAGTGATCACATGAAACAGCCTCAACAGGAGCTGTGCTGACACTGGAGCTCTAAATAAAAAACACCTTCTTGTCATAGAAATACATCTAACTGAACTAAAGACTGGCTGTGCATTTTGCATATAGACAGCTCTATTTTTAAGTATTTTTCTTCCCCCCTTAAAATGTGAATTAATTATGCCTAAAAGTTCACATTGTGTGGAACCTGGAACATATGCCAATGTATATACTCATGTATGTACAAATGTGCATGGAAATCATTACGATTTTATTTCTTGAATGGGATTCAATGGGGTTTACTGCCATGTGTATGCATGTGAGCCTCCCTCTCTCTCTCTTTCTTTCAGTCACACAATGAAATCAAGCCCCAGTGAACTTTGCTCACCAGGTGGCTTCTCCTTAACTCTGCATCGACAGCTATAGAGCCTGATTTGGTTTGGGTTTTCTCAAACGCTAGACTTGTTAACACTCGTCAAACACAGGAAAAGTAAAACAGCACATTTAATTTCTCTCCCAGAATGAAAGGTCTGTGCAAGGAACCAGCACATTCCTAAACAGGGAGTAACAGGTACAGTGCAAAACATATTTATAACACTTCAAAAATCTAGGAAAACAAAAGGACATTCCAGCTGAAATATAATCTTTTCCCAGGCTCTTCTGGCATACAATTGTCAACATACTTCTGAGAAGAAGTAGCGTTACCCAAGCAGGATCCATTTACAACAAGTCAACCAACTAATGCCTGTTTATGAAAGACTCAGAGCTTGTTTTTGGATAGGCCAACCCCATTTCACTGCCACCAAAGCAGAGTGGTGTATATAGTTAGCAAAGCTTTTCTTAGCTGCAAAATTAGTGTCAAATTGCTCAAGCCCATAAACTACACCAGCACAAGTCACTCTCATTAATTTGATGGGTGAAGGTAGACTTCTGAAACAGTAGGTTTCTCATTCTAGTTTTTATTTTAATCAACTAAATAATGAGCTGAGGGTAGAGTTGCTTAACCAGTTCAAGGGACGAAAAAAACTGAATCATCTTAAAACACCAATCCTGGACTTAATAGCCTACAACAAAACACTAAGCAGGTCAGCTTCATGGTTCAGCAATTCCTAAAAGCCCTGTCTACTTCTCAACAGCTTATCAGCAGCCAGTGTATAAGATCTTCCAATGAGATCTGATTTACAGCACTAAAGAGCTTTGCTGTGAAAATGAAGGGCCGAAATGGCAGACTGTTTTCTACACGGTGTGTCTGTACACACATATATTAAAAAAAAAAAAAAAAAAAAAAAAAAAAAAA
>VZSG01001150.1:58486-104493 GCA_013398315.1 Nothoprocta pentlandii | reverse complement strand
GAAAAGGAAAGAAAAGAAAAGAAAAGAAAAGAAAAGAAAAGAAAAGAAAAGAAAAGAAAAGAAAAGAAAAGAAAAGAAAAGAAAAGAAAAGAAGAAAGAAAGAATAAATACAAGCAAATAGACCCAAAAGAGAAAGGGCTGCCCAGAACTAATCAGGACACAGATACAGAAGTAGTGATACCAAGTTTCCTATTCAGAATAGGTTACGGAAAGCTGATTGGGTATACATACACATGAAATTACTTTGTTACTTTCAATGCTGTCTTGAGCTTTATGAATGTAATGCTAGATTTTACAATGTTATCATTATTCAAATTTGGAAATCTGAAAAAAAAAATCCCCCATAGCTTCACACAAAAAACAAATCATGTCTGCAACCAATTATACCAGCTTACAATAACTGAAGATTCAAAACAGAGGGAAAAAATGAGAATTCATTAAAAAATAATCAGTCTTTGCAAAAAGCAGACTATGGGCAGTAGAAGAGATATTGTCAGATTAACATATTTAAAATGTGTTTTAAAGCCTTGCTGCTAATTTCAATGGTTATTCTGACAGAATATACCTAAGAGAAAAAAAAATAAAAAGGCTATATTATATTTCTGGAGTTTTGTTGACAAAGAACTGAAAATAAATCCCATAGTATCTCAATTCAACCTCTGGAAAGCTGTAAGAATATACCTTCTGTTTGGTAGGCCAATGTCTTCCCCTCATTTGGGCGTCCTGGGAAAATAAAAACATAAAAAAAGCTTCTTGTAGCAGCGATACAACAATCATGCTGGGTCATGAAACTAATTATATTTTGTGAGGGTGGAAATTCTCCATTTCTGTGCAAAGGGGCACTACTGTATGATAGATGAATGTTGGAAAGGCAGTACATTGTGCTCTTTCATCTCTGTCACTGCATATTTATTCTGACTCTGCTCCTAAATTATTCATTTTCTTTAAGCAATCAATATTAATAATCTGATTTGCTCCTTGGCATTTTTAGTCACACTTCTGTTTAACTGACTGTAAATAAAGGTCACTTGGAGGCTTCCTGCTGCTGTTCTGAAGGTCCTTGCCTAATTAATTCCCAACATTTTTTTCCCTGTGACTCTGATTAGCAGTTGCAATCAAGTTCAGCAATTAGCTGCCTCCTTGCACAGTGATTTGCTCACTCCACCTCCCCGCAAAAAGCTACATTTAGTTGCTGCTCTGCAAAGGCATAAGGAGGCATTCAAATGCATTTGCTTTGTGTTCCCTGCCCATGCAGCACAGATCAGATTTGTCACTGCCTGTGCATAACCTCTGCCCATCTACATCATACCTACTAATCATCCCTGTCGCCCCAGCAGACGTCACAAACATAACAAATGGCCTCTCCAGCAGCCTGCCTGTGATACGCCCCTTCTTAGCCCTTGTACACAGCTCTCAGCAAACAGCGACAACTCATCAAATCATTCTGATATTTGGAATCCTGCGACTTGGCTTAGTTACATTAAATTAATTTTCAAAAGAGGTCTGCTTCACATTCAATGGATTTTCATTTGCCTACTAGGTAGCTGGGGCCAAGCCGTAGGTCTAAACACCTTTGAATGATTAGGAAGTCACATTCTAATTTGTAAGAAGATGGAGATCACATCTATGCTAGAACTTCAGAAATAATTACCAGAGGAGAACCCTTCTTGTCTTTAATTCATAGAATGATGAGAAATTTCTTAGAAATTCCAGGGCTGTCTTTGTTGCTATCAAAGACCCCAAATTCAAGCATGTGATGAGAGGCTACTCCAGGCAGCCTTCAGTAGTCCTTATCTGAAGACCAAGGAATCAAAGATGACAAAAGGTCCTAAACATTATAGCAACCGTGTGGACATTTTTTATATGCTTTCCAATTAGTGATGGTATTCCCCATTCTAATCACTGCACCCTGGGTGACAATTTCTTGCCAAAACGTTTTTAGCTGCAGGTCTGCTCATAAATTGATTTGAGTGCTTCTAATTCAAGCAGTAATTCCTTATGCATAGGGATCTTAATCCAGATAGAACTGTTTCCATTCTTTCCATGCTACCATATTAGGACTAGTATCCACAATGTTTTCTATTTGTTTGTTATTATGTTTTGCAACCCTTGACAAATAAGCCAATGCCAGATCTGATAAACAACATCTGAACGCAAAGAGTATCTCTGAATATCTTCGGGAGATAGCCAAAGTCTAAAGGGGAAAAAAAATGTCTAAATATCCTTGCATAAGTATTTAAGCTATCCCCCACATTTCACAACTCACTAAGAAAAAGTCTTCATATCTCATCTTTTATCTGTTTGTGGAGCTTGAACGGATCTTGTGTAGGGGCTGCTAAGTGCCCTGAAAGATAGAAAGATCAAAATTTAAATAGGCAACTCTGCTCTTACAATTTACCAAGCATAAATGTAGCTTCATAATCCTGAGACCACTTCTACCGCACCTACATAGCCCCTCTTCTGACAGTAGCAAGACAAAGGATGCATGTTCTGAACCAGCAAATTTTCCTTTTTTTTTTTTTTTTTTTTCTTCTCTGTTCTGGCAAGTGTGTTCATTTAATCTCACAGGGGATCTGACAGCTTTCCCCATCTCCAAAAGCAATTCTTTAGCACTTGCTGAAAAGTGCTGTGAGCAAGAAGAAAGAAGGCTGGCTGCTATTTGCAGGCAGGGACCTGCTACAGGCACCCTGGGCACTGGGCAAATTTAGTCTGTTTCCAAAACGCATGATGCTCAAAGACAAAGCTGGAAACAACAGGTCATTTATTTTTGGATTGATTATAAATGGGCATAAATAAAAGCCATAATGGACACAAACCAAATGCTGGCTAGGTGATACTACTTGGAATTATTGTATAAAACATTAAATGCTTTGAAATACGGATGTTTAGACAGAGTAAAGAGGTTGTAGCTGTAGTGTAAAACTCACACACTCAGGATATCCCAGACCAGTCATTTCTTAGGTTATAATTTTCCATATTTGGTCTCATCCCCAAACTACTCATCAGCCTGGAACAGTCTGAGAAAAGAAACAACCAAACCTACCAGCCAAATTTCATCCACTTTACATTTATGGAAATTAAATGTATTTTACTCATTTAAAAAAAAAAAATACAGGGGAAATAAATAATTAAATCTATAAATGAGGAGTCTGTGCCTAAGAAAATATGAAAGAAACTCAAATCTACTGTTGCAGTCATGAACATTTGCAGGCCTACTACAGTGAATTTCTGAATTCCTCTAAAGTCAGAGATGTATGTGACTTCCACAACTTCCCTTCTTCAGTAATTAGTTCCTTCCTATAGTTTTCTAAAGTTACATATGTAGAGAACTAGATAACTACCTTTTGTTTGTATAGTGTCTGTTGTGTGAGATCACCTATCCTTAATGTTTTCTTTACAGCACATAAAACATCCATCAAACCTGGAGCAAAGTATGCAGGGTAGAGAAACATGCTGCCTATATAACCCTGGGAGAAGGTTTAGTTCCCCCCACATTTGTATAATAGTATTTATAATTACTCAGCAGGGAGACGTTATTTATGAGCAGTTTCCTGAATGTTATGCCTTGGAATCATGTGAAAGATTAAATAGGCATTTGTTACTTTTCACTTACAGAGACAAAGCAAGTTGTACAGAGAGGACAAACTTCTCTCCTTCTGGTCCAGAATTTGTGTCCTTCCTCATATCGCACAGTGTGCAGCATTGAGTAAGATTGTGGAGGAAAAAGGAAAGCAAAGGTGACTGGTGGGCAGGAAGGCACTATCTCGACCATATCCTTTCTTTATAGATACAGAAGTTATTCAGGAAGATGGCTCAGTGAAATGACACTTGAAATCTTTATTCTTTGTTGGGAACTCACATCCTACTGAGAGCCAAATGGACATGCACTTCCATTCTCTTTGTGCACTGAAGAGAGTTTAATTCAGTGTGTTGTGATTTTTTTTTCCACAGCATATTCCACAACAGAACTATTCTCTGATGCTGTGTACAGAGCTTATGGAACAGATGGTGCTACAGCAGCAATTTGCCTGCATTCACTACACTACATTTGCTCTTACCATTACATTTTTGAGGCACTTGTCCTTTACAGAACCACCAGCAGATCTGTGCTACTTTGCCTGTTAGTTGTGTTGGGAATGAAAGGCACTAAATATTGCATCTGAACATGGTATATGGGACAAGCCATCTTCCAAGAAATTGATTTAGTCTGACTTAGAGAATAGTAATGACTGTTAACTGAGACGGTATTAACGTGAATTTGTCTAGTGACAAATAGATTTATTGTGATGAAACAGATACTCTGAACATGGATGATCTTTTAAAAGATAAGTTGCAGAGTGAAGATGAAAAAGCATATTTTCTTTGTTAAAGAGGTCCTGGATTGTTTTGTTCCGGTGGGTTCAGCCAAGGATGGCTGAATTCACAGGCTGCCCTGTGACAGTTAGGATTACATTTAGGAAGCTGTAATCAAATTATTTTCAAATTGTAAAGCTTTGACATCTGCATATTCTTTCTCAGTTCTTACCATTTTTTTCTTTTCTCACACTCAACTTTTCTGTAAAAAAAAAAACTTAGGAAATTAAATGCAAAAAGAAACTGTGTTCATGGAACATTAAGTTTACATGGTTAAGCACCCAAATGTCAAGAAATGTCAAAGTTAGGGATGAATGCACAGCTGTAACTCCATCCTCCTCTGTGCATGGATTATAATAACAGTCTTCAGTTACATGATCACACAGAACAATGTAAGGTATATGCCAGACAAATAGACTATGAAAGTCACCTAAATGAATGTTCCTCCTACCCCGAGGTATGAATAATATTTGATTAACGAGACAAGGAAAATAAAACTACTTGGGTCCTAGAAAAAAAAAAAAAAAAAAAAAAAAGGAAGTTTGACCTCTTCTGTCACTCTCTCAAGAGAATACAAATGATCTCAGCATAATTTCTGTGCTTATAACTGCTGCTGTTGATGAGGTACTGGTAGCTGTGGGGAAAGCAGAGTCATAATTTCTTGCATCGTTTTCCTCCTGCATAAGGAATCCTTGGGCATGTTGTGATCCATTATTTACAGTTCCTCCCTTCCTGTCTTGTCCTGTGTTTTGAACAGCACTGAATAGTTGCTAAATTTGGGGTCACAAAGGAATGCCTCTTTCTGAGAATGAGCTTGAGGAATTTCCTGATGAGTCCTTTTCCCTACTCATGAAGTCCTAAAAGTTTTATTGTATCTAAATAAGGAGCAAGTATTTATTTATCTATTTATTTACTTATTTATTCCAAAGTTTACAAATGTCAATTAAATTTACATTCTGCTGTACAGTGTGGGTGAAGAGTTCAAAGGAATCACATCCCAGCAGCAAATGACTCAGGAATTCTCTCTTTAATTCTACTAAGTGGCAAGAAAGTGACATCTCAAGTCCCTTTCTTTGCATGCAAAGTCTTACAGTTTCCCAGCTACTGTGCCACTGTGACTGGAATATGAGATCATTTGAATCAGCATGTAGCAATGGCATATGTCTTCTGCTGATATTGGATATTCACTGACACTCAGGGCATTGAAAGAGGATATAGTATCAAAACCACCTCACAGTTTTGTTAGCTTAAGGTCTCATATATTTATATTTTTTTGTATGCCTAATTTATTCAGAGGGAAATCAAAATGAAGAAGGTGTGAGAAAAAAGAGTTTGGGAACAGCAGAACTATTAACTCCTATCAAATTAATAAGTATGTCAAATTAATAAGGATAAACTTTTTTTGAACATCAAGCTCTATATTATTCTTGCCTAGGTATGGATCAAGTAACTATCCTGTAGAGGAATTCTAACATCTGGTAAAGCACAAATATGATGAAATATATGGTTCTGAATCTAGCTAAATGAGTATTTTGTCACTAGGGTGCTCTGACAAACTGTAGGGTATTACAAAGTAAGAGGGTTTCTCCTGGTCCATATCAGCAGCTGATTCTGGTCACAGCTATTTTAATGACTATACTAAGATTACTGTGATACATTCATGACAGAAAAAAAGGCAAACACACGTATTTTTGTTCTTCCTTAATGTGAAAAGGTTTGGTTCTCATTTAAACATAGATGGCATGCAACATTATTTCTCCATGGGAACTCTCCAGCTGTAATGTGGAGCTGGAGGGGCACAAATGTCAACTACTGAAAACCCACTAGCCCTTCTCACTTGAGTAGACACACATATTCAACTCTATTATCATAGCTTTAGGTAACATTAGGTCATAAAGCACTAAAATCACTCAAAAGGACACAGTGGTTCTCTGTTAAGAAGTGTACTGTAAGAGAAGCTTAATAGGGCTGAGATAAAAATTTCGTAGCCAGACTACATTCACATACGAAAAAGTTTTAACAGTTTACATTAAGATTACTAATTTGCCTTGATTTCTCATCATGAACTATACAGCTCAAGGAAAGTTATATAGAACACTACTGTATTACTTCTCCTACTAAAGTCACAATGATCAGCCTGTTTGGTAGTACACAAACAAATCCAGCTTCAGCAGTTGCCTCTTAAGAAGTTACAATCCAATTGAAGAATATGAAAAAAATTGCACAGCTACGTAAGTAGATAAGCTGTGAATGACAAATTAACCCCCAAACACTTTCCCACTTTATCCTCCCTACTGAGAATGAAATTCTTTTCTAACTGCAGTCTTAATCTACAATTTGTTAGTTTAATGAGAGATCATACACCTTAAATGTCAAAGTTCTTCACGTCAAAGTTGTGCAACTCAATGCCAGCTTATTTATAGCTATCTCTCAGTCTTTAATATTCTATTTGCAAAGAGAAGTGAATACTCATTATTTTGCATATTCTCTTTTAGAGATCATTCTATGCTTGTTTTGCCTTTTTGTTTAGCTTACAAATATTTTTCTTCTTTCCTCAATACATGGGACTAGCTTGCCTATTAGGAAAAACTGATAATTTTAGTCAGACCAATGTGGGAACAATTTAGTCGGACATGTTTAATAAACAGAAGTTGCTCATAGAACCAAAAAGCCTCACTCACTTCCTGCAATAACAGCATGTTTGGTCCTCCAAGAAAAGACCCATGACCTTATTTGCTTTTCTGACTACCTACACAATGAACAATGATATCTCACATAATGCTCATCCATGATCAAACATTCATCTCTTTCATATCTTTAAAAGCTCTTCAGCAAATTTCTTGTTTGTTTTGTGGACGTTTGAATCCAGCTTTTGATATCTAACATATTTGAAGATGTAGACACCAAAAACAGTCAAGCATCTGGGGGACGGGTGAATCCTGGCCATTACAGTTCCCTTTGTAGCTAATATACCTTATCATGAATTTTAATAAGTTTGTTCTGCTTTGTGATGTAGATAGCCCGTCTTTTTAGTGTGGGGGCTTTTGAGAGATAAATGGGGAAGTAGGCCTTTTTTCCATTCCTGTAAAGCAAACAACATTTTAAAAGGAGATGAAGTGTGCAGTACTATTCCAGAACTCCATAGCTACTCTTGGCTTTCATCTGTGTAGGCAGTTCGGATTGTGTGAAAATACACAAACCCCATTGTGACAAGTGATAACTAAATATTTAAGCTAAAGCATTTGAAATCTGAAAAAAAAGGCTATCTGTATACAAAGGGAAACAAACCTGAGGGAAGTTCAACCTCCGAAACTGAGAAAAAAATGGAAAAGGTAGAACGTCCAAACCTCTAATGCAGAACAGTCCATCTTCAGACCTTGAGGTATCTGTGGAAAAGGGAGAAGTTCAAAAAGTTGCTTCTTTTACACATTGTAAGCTGTTAGAATGGATGATCTTTATTTTTTTTTTCAATATTTTCTATCCTTCTACTAAGGAATTAGCATTGTATTTTTTGTTAATGGTGGCATGCGTCACTTGATCCTTTGTCCCATGTTCTCCAGTCTACCCATATCTCCTAATCTGCACGTTCTATCCTCACATATATGCTTACTTCAAGACCCATGACAATGAGTGGTCCGTCAATATTACTGCCTTCTACTCTCCATCTTCTCTGATACTTGATAGTGGCCATTCTCCTCACCATCCCCCAGGCTTTTGTCTAGTTCTCTCTATTCTCATCTCATGAGATCTGGTTCAAAGTCTAATGAAGCTCAGGGAAGGGGGCTAGCAAGGTTAATAGTAGTAGAAGACGACAATGGCCTGTGTCGTCATTTTCCTTTTGGTAATTCCTAGCTCTTCCCAATTACAACCCTCCATTTCAACATGGACCCCTCTCTTCAAACCTATGTGTCTTCCAAAATATCAACAAATGAATATTGTTTCTCATTTACCCCTTTTTCCCTCTGGTGCTCTCTCTTCACACTTTGCTTTTAGTTTTGTTTTCATTGGTGCCATGAAAGCTCTTGACTCTGGCTCTTATCCTCTCACAGTTTATTTTAAAATTACCCCATCCACTCTATCCTTTTTTTTTTTTTTTTTTTTTTTTTTTCTCTTTTTTTTTTTTTTTTTTTCTCTTTTTTTTTTTTTTTTTTTTTTTTTTTTTTTTTTTCTCATTCTAATGCTTTCTGTATTCCCAGGATGGTCTTAGTTTAACCAAATATGGCAGTAATGGGTTCTTTAGCATTCTGGTTCTGTCTATCCCATCTGAAAACCTCTTTATTGACTTTGTATGACTTATACTCAGTTTATGTTTTTTCAATTGTGCTGTCAGGGTGGAGATCCTTTGATTTGCACAACTTACTCCTTTCCTATTTTACCTTTGTTTCCTTCTGTTTCCTTCTCTTAGCACTTTGCCCAGTCTGCTCAGCCTCAAACTTGTCCTTCATCCAAGCCTTGGCTGTCTCCTTTTTTTTCCCAAATCATTTACAAAAATATTTTTCTCTGAGGTGACTTTTAAATCTTCAGTTTCCAATAAGGCTTCCTAAAAATGTAAACACAGATAAATTAGGAAATAGGTGCAGACTATGGAAAAAAAAAACACATGGATCATCTCATCATTTAACTGTTTTCTTTTTCATGCTTCCCTTCTTCCTTCCATTTTTACATGTGTCGCTAACTAAGGTAATATTTATTCACTTTTCCAAAAGAATGTATCTGCTTATTTACCATGGATATTCACCATTCCCCACTATCCTTCATCTTATACTTCACATAGGAAACACAGATCAATTCATTGGCAAGGTTCTCCGTTGTCTGTCCGTAGACTATATTGATTTTCATTGATGTGTCTTATTTTATGAGAAAATGAAAAGCAGATAATCCACGACAGATTTTTAGTAGGTAAATCTCAGCTGCCCTCAGATTATAATAATTTACACTCTAATATATTCACTAAATTTAGAGGGCTAACAGGATTAGCATTGTTTTTAGGTACAGCAGAGGCTGGTAAGTCTGAATGAGAAGGGGGCAAAATCAAAAGGAAGGACAGACTTCCCTTGCTCTCCAATGTGCCTTGCCCACTGAAATAGCCTCTTGGACAGGGGCAAACCTTTGGGCAGGGCAATAGATATGCTGATAGACTGAATAGATAGACTGAATGAGGCAGTCTGTAAGAGGGACAGAAATATGGGACAGTGAAAAAATGAAAAAAAAGTACTTCTGCTACCATATTGCTATGCAAAATGTATCTTTCTATTGATGTAATCTAATCTGAAAAATCTATATTCTTCATATTAGATGCACACAAGAGTTTTCACAAGAATATTTACAAATTTTGACACATATCAATATTCAAGGCATGTCTATTTCTTGTCTACATTATAGGGTCTGTAAGTGCTTTTCTATAAATTTCCTATATTTTCCTTTAAAACTTTCTGAGATGGTACTATGAATCACCCTCTAGGAAGAAATTGATTTCCCTTACCTGGTCTTTGAATAGCATTCTTGCCGTAAGTTCACTAACAAGAGGAAAGCTCCTGTCAAAGTCCTGCAGTCTCTAAATTAAAAGAGTGTACTGTTATCACACTTTCTCACACTTTCTCAGTCTTCTTCCCTCTTAAGAATTAAAAACTAAAAAGAAATATGGGTCTGCATGGTGTACTTTTACTTATTGTTTTCCCTATATAAGTATAATGATTCAGAGAGACATTTTGGGGTTAGGATGGGGTTCTGTTTTTTAACTTCTTTTTTATTTCTAATATACAAAGAAAAGGGGATGAAAGGGATTACCAATCTGCATACATCACTGTTTTAGAAAATTCCTGTATAAACATTTATAAATATAAACATTTATAAACATTTATGAACATTTATAAACATTTATAAAATCAATTATAAACTCACTGTCTTGTTAAAGGTATTCCTAACTGCTAAGAAATTCGTAGTAATTTTCTCTACTTACTAAAATAGAGGGAGAATATATGCTATTTCCTCCAATAGGTCTGTGAATAAACACTGATTTAATTCTCTTTTCTTAATTTAGCCTCTCCTGTAACTCAGTCTGAAACAACTTAAATGATGAATGAACATTTAGACAAATTTCACTTTTAGTCTGGAGATTTGCAGATATAGACACTTCAATTTCATGAAATCCAGACTTTTTATAAACATTCCTTAATCTTCCAAATTTTCCAAAATTTTCCTTAATATGGCTTATTCTATTAACATCTCTGCAAGTGGTAAATCTTCTTCAATAGGCCAGGCAGTACTTATGTTTGGAGGAAAAAAAAAAAGCTGCTTTCAAAGCAGCCAAGTCATTAACCTAGAAAAAAAAAAAAAAAAGAAATTGGGTTGTGGCCATTCTCTTTATGTGATCTTGTGGCACGTTCTCAAGCTTACTTAAATAAAACAGCAGCCCAAAACAGCCTTTGATGCAAGAGGAATATATCAGTTGCACAAGCTAGCACATCTTTGCTGACACAGAGAATGTACAGACATGCTTATATATTGAAAAAATACAGCCTGTGAAAGGTAAAAAGATGCTCCAAAACCACCAGAGCTGGAAGCCCACCTCGTTGGCTCTGCCCCAACAAAGCTGTTTGGCAAGCAGAAAATCTTTCTGCACAAGAGAATTTCAGAAGAAACTTGGCCAGATGGAGATGAGAGAATATTGCAGACAACTGAGAGGAGAAACCAAGAGGAGGTGGCAGCTCTGCTGAAAGGGAGCCAGGCAGGGAGGTTACGGGAGGGGGAAGCTTGAAGACCATGGGGAGAATTACTCAGCACTGCAGGACAGAGTGCCAGCATGGGTATCCTCACATGTTCTTGGATACTTGGATCTCAGTACTTGGATAATTATCTGCATCTAAAAGCTTTGAATAAACCTCCAAACCTTTGCCTGCTAATCTGAACTGTGGCTGTTAACTTTGATGCTTGTCCACTGTGACTGGGCTTGGGAGACAGGTACTTGGCAGGAGATGAAGGAGGATGAAGAGGGCTAGCTCTAGCCTTCGCATGAACACAGCGCAAGCTCTGGCACCACACAGCCTTCCCAGAGTGGGAGTGTGGGGAAGAGACACTCTGTCCTATTTGACAGATGGGATTTGGAGAATTAAAAAGAAAAACACACACACAAACAAAGCATACAAATAAAGAGAGCTCTGAAAAAGAAACAAAAAAGAGTGAAAGAGGAAATTCATTTGAGTTGAGAACTCCCTTCCCTGACCTTCTTCATCTGAGTCTGTTGTTAGTAAAAGTCACACCAGTCATGGCAAAAACAAGACAGAAAGAGGTCTCTGAAAATAGGTGTTTGCACACAGAAACATTTTTGAGTGTATAATCATGACAATCTCCACAAGACTGTATGCAATGGGCAGGCAGCACGACTCAACCAATTTGCAAATAAAGTAGCGCCAAAATCTACAGAGCTTAACAATTTCACTGATGGGAATTACTTAGCAAAATAATACATGGAACAATATGTTTTACTTGCCTGGACTGATAGATGGAATTAATTAAGCAAGCTAGACTCCACAGGGCCAGACGGGGATCCTTCCCCACTGCCTGCATGTAGATATATCCCTTATTTTCCCAGACTGACACCTGGGACACCAGCAAAATAAGCGCGTATCATGTGCAGGTCAGCACCCTCTCTCAGACTGCAGGAATATCTGGGCCTGCTATCACACTCACACATGCATTACCAGGCACAATGCAGGATGCTTGGCATAGATCTCTGCAAGACAAATTAAATGAGATATATCCAGTAAAAAATAAAGTACGTCTATTCTCTGTTTCGCTCCTCTTCACAGCCTTATGCCTAACCACTTGAGTCCATGAATCCCAGTGTGGTTTAACTAAGCGACTAGTAGATTAACTCAATATATAAAGACACCAGTATCCTGTCCTGTCCTTCATCTGCATGGCTCTTTACTGACCCTTACTAAGGATTTGTGATAAAGCTATAACTAACTGCTCAATGCAGTAATTATGCCAGTCACATAAAAAACTATAACATTAAATAGGAAAGAGAGCATCAGTATAAGAAACAGGGAAAAGGATAGGACAGAATAGCATAGAAAAATGGAAGATCTAAACAAGAAATCAGAAGAATTTTTACTATTTCATGAAACAAGAAGCAATGATCACAAACCAAAATACAGGAAATTCCTGAACATCAGGAAGCGCTTTATCCCAGCAAGGGTGGTTGAACACTAGCACAGGCTTCTCAAGGACATTGTGGAGTCTCCATCCTGGAAGAGATCCAAAATCCGGGTGGTCACAGTTCTGGGCAGGCTGTGCCACCTGGCCCTGCTTGATCACAGGTAGGACCATGCCTCTACACAGGAGCCCGCCAACCCCAACTGTTCTGCGTTATTTTGCTATCTTCATATATATTCTCCCCTCCCCACAGAAAGATCCCTGAATTTAATGATTTTGCAAGTCAGTTACAGGGAGCATACTGAAAATATTCTGAAGATATGAAAGACGCAGCATGCCTCTGTATTTCAAAAAGACCCAGTCAAACTCCATTTAAATTAAGGTCTTTCTTTCCAAAAAGCATTTTGTCTCATTTCAGAATGCAATAAGCCAAAGCACTCTTGCGTGCCATGTAGCAATCAGAATCATATCATAAAAATGGGAGACTCAATTTAAAGAACACTTAACGAATATAATTCTCTTCAAATATATATGCACACATGCACATATGTGTGTTCATGGATGCACACACATGTACATACATGCACTTGCAGATGCCAGTGCACACATGCACATATGTGTCTTCATGCAAACAGATGCACGTATATGTACACACACACATATAGCAGGAACCTTCTCTTTGTATTTCAATGACTCAATACATGATTGGACACAATAAAAACCCTGCCTTATTGAACTAAGGCATTTGAGAAGACTGGCAGTGATAGCTGTGCAGAGATATACCCCTTACAAAAGCAAGCAATTCTCCCAAGTTTGCTCTCATAAAAGATTTATTTCTATCATAAACCATCACCTGTCTCCTGGTCCTCTGACACTACAATGCTGTCACATTCAGCACAGTGGGGTGGCTGGTGTTTTTTCTTTTTGCAAATATGAAGATTGACAGGCAGTTGACAGTGCTAAAGAACAAGATACGACCGAATATATAACATTTGTATCAGATGAATAACTACCGCAAACAAAGCAATAAAGTCTCCTTTTTTTTCATTTCTGAAGAAAAAAAACTCAGGTGCAGAATGACCAAAATAAATGCCGAGTGCATAAGAGGAATTTGTCCTAGCTGGCAACAGATTTCTTACCATAAAATAATTTCTGATTGTAATTATAAATGAGAACTTTCTTTTCTGATTGCATTTTGATGCCCGTTTTCTTTCTCATTTATAGTATATTTTAGAACAAAAATTATTTGTGTTGCCAACTCAGCACCTAGCTCCAGCCATGAGCCAAGGTGACACCAGCTCCCATCTCTATCAGCCACGGGGTAAATTTAGGTACCCACAATCTCAGCTAAGCTCAGAGCCATCAGTGCAAAGGTCCTTAAAAACATCCTTGGTGTGGCCTCTGATCTGTAAGGTGCCACAAGACCTGGCTAGACATGGCCCTTATTTACTGATTGCGCCAAAGCTGTCGATGAAGGAGAATATTAGTGGCTCTGCACCTGCCCAGCTGCTTCCTTCCTGTGACCTTCTACATCCTCAACAACCCTTGCAAGCTCCTTGCAGGAGGTGCCTGTACAGATGAACAGATCACGAACAGATGAATTTCCTGCACAGCAGAGGGTCAGAGGTAACAGAGCATGTTCTCAGACGTGTCACTACACAAATTAAAATGCAGTAATGAATTTGTGGTATATGCCGTGACTTTACCCTAGACCTTGACCTTAATATTGCATTTAACTGAGCACAATCATAGGTCACGAATTAGAAAGGTTTAAGCAATCTTCTGCTCTATCAAGGGAACCCAGTTTAATCAGATCTGATTTAATATGCTGCTCAGAGTTTAGGGAGCACTAGACTAATATTGCTAAGAAAGAAACTGTCACCATAGTTACATCCATGCTGCAAAAGCATAAAAAGGCTTTGGGGTGTAATTCTGGCATTTTGCAAAAGCTTACAGTTAAACATTATCCTTTTTTTTTTTTTTTTTTTTTTTTTTGAATAAATAGCCCCCTAAAACTCTTGTAATACCTACAGTTCACAAATTAAAAATAAAAAAGAATTACCTCATTTTTTTTTTGATGAAGATGTACGGCAAGGTAGTTCATCGCTCCCTGTCAGAACACCCGATGAGAGGCAAGTGCTCGCTACCAACAACACACGGAAGAGCAATGAGTTACCATGTTGTGAACAAGGCAGCATGGGCTCTCTGCACACCCAACCTTGCTCCTTCATTAAGCAAAGAAGAGAATAAGAGAGGGGTCGAAAAGGAGTGCTAACAGCCAGGACTTTATGTCTGGGATCTTATGACCTGACTTATGGTCAATCCTATATTTTTCTCTGCAAAAAAAGCAAAAGTACCCACATTTTTTTTGCAAAGACAGCAAAACTTTTTAAATGATTAGTAATTATTTAAATAAAATTGCAGGGAGGCAAATACACACAATCCACATGAATCATTTCTCATCCTAGAAGCACCAAGTCCACACTTTCACCAATACAAGATTGCACAGAAAGTATAATAATTCAAAACTTCAGGTGTACAGTTCAGACAGGGCATGAGTCAACTCCACAGAGCTTCAGCTCAGGCTAACAGGCTAATTGGCTTGCTGATTTATATGTCCTTAAGTATGTCCTAAAACCTGAGTGCAGGTTAAACACATAGGACATACAGTAAGGATAAAATCTGAATATAGATGGCAAATCTAGCTACTTTACAAGGCTTAAACACTTCACTCCCTCCAATTCTTTGCCAGCCAAATGTCATATTCCCTTTTTAGGGAATATTTTAAAACTACAGCAGATATACTGCATCCAACTCCAATACTTGATGGTGTCAGATGAAATTAAACTGATTATCTACTAATGCAAACCTGAGTTCATTTCCAGTAATTCTAAACTCAGTCTATATCCAGGAAACACCTTGTTTGTTTTTCTTTTTCTTTTAAACAAGCTCATTAGCACTGAATCACCCAGGAAGGATAAAAATAGGTTTGCAAGTTGCAACAATTGTGCAAGGTTTGGTAGTGCTTTAAAATAAAACCACCATATATGTTATCTTAAACTGATGTTGAAAATAGAAGATTCAGGGTCAACTCTTGGACTTATAACATTACAGAAGTCGTTTGTCAGTCTTAATATTAAAGATGTAATGTTGGAAAGATCATAGAAACATAGAATCCTTAAGGCTGGAAGGCACCTTTAGAGATTATCTAGTCCAACCGCACTGCACACGCAGTGCATGAGCATGTGGCACAGGGCTGTGTCCAAGTGGGTTTTGAAGACCTCCAGAGAAGGAGACTCCACAACCTCTCTTGCAACCTGTGCCAGTGCTCTGTCACTCTCACTGAACAAAGATGAGCAAAGAAACCTATTTTCTTTAATGGTAATAAATTTGATATGTCAACAAATAATGTGCTCTAGAAGCCTCTGCTTGAGCAGAGGGATTGGACTCGATGATCTCTAGAGGTTTCTTCCAACCTCAGCCATTCTGTAATTCTGTGATTCTGTAATGCACAGACAATTTACAAAGGACATCATCTAATCATTCAGCTTGAGTTAATAAAATTGAAATAAATCTGTAATTAGTAGGTGCTTGTGTAAAATCTTTTGAAGAGATGAATCCTCTGTGTGAAAAGAAAATACAAGCTCCTTGTCTTTCCATACATTTTTGAATACTTTTAGTTATCTTGTCACACCTAAACATAAGTCTTGGCACTTGTGCACAAGGGATGGAGGGAAAAGTCAGCATTAATACATAAGTAGCTCCATCTCAGTAAAGTGGCTGCCCAACAGTAAAACCGAAAGAATCATAACCTGTATTTTCCCATAGTCTCCTTAAATACTGTCAAAAGTTCAAAGAAAATTGTTACCTGACAGTATATCAAGGCAACCCAGAGGGCTAAGGTGAAGAACCATGAATCCCTAGCAGGTGAAGAATATGGTGAAAAATACCTCCTTTGATTTCTTTTTATCTTATTCATGGCATTTGAGATTACAAGTAGTCAAGTTTTAAATGTTGAAAAATCTCTAAAGCAGCTATTTTCCAGACAATACTGAGATTCATGATATGGAGAGGCACAATTTAACATTTCTGAAGTACAAATCAGTGAATGATTGGGACAAAATGCAAGATACTCAACTACCCAGTTGTCCTTTAAAAGTCTTGTATTTGCATTTAAAAACAAGTAATGGTACATACAACAAAATTTTAATATGGAAAACCTACAGTGTATATGAATAAGGAGTAAGGATCATATATATTGTACATGGATGATTTGCATCCTACTGAAAGTGGAGGGACGGTAAGAGGCTGCAGCCTATTTCACAGAACTGTTGTAAAACAGTTTACCTTAATCGCATTTCACCTGGTTAAAAAACGTATTGTGTTTTCCTCTCTGTATTACAGAGATTTAACTGTAATTTAATTTAAGTCCTCCTTTTTTCCCTAGCTTTTATCTAGGAATTCACAAAACTCTCAGCTAGGTCAACAAAGCGCACATGTGAATTGGGATATTTTCCAAAATGGAAAGCTTTTGAGGGGAAGGAAATAAGAAAAGCTGCAAACTGCATTATAGTGTCTTTTTAGTTATAATTCTGATTTTGAACTGGTATTCAGTGTCTGAATTCCTGCTGATTTTGAAAGCAGTAATAAAGCCAGATATCTCAGTGCTGACTGCTTTCTTTCCAAAGTTTCCTTTTCTTCCCAATTCTTCATAGCTTTTCCTCAAACCTTTTCTAGTCATAGCTCATATTTTCTAATGGTTTTAGTCACTCACCAGAAAGGACATTTAGAAAAATACAGCTTCAGTGAGAATTTAAGTACTAGTAATTATTTACTGATTTATTTGACAACTGAAGCATAGACTATCTGAGATATCTGAAGATTCTTGTTTATAAGCTAAACTATAAATGCAAATTCTCAACAAAAAACAACAACAAAAAAGAGTAAGTTCTAATGTACCTCACCACTTCCTAATTTTTTACCCATAAATTAAATTTCAAAAACTCCTTCACACTAATAGTTGTCTAGAGCTGATCCATTGCTTCTAATTTCCTTGGTAGCGTTAGATTTCATTTTACAAAAGGAAAAAAAAAAAGAAAAAAAGTAAAGAGAAAAATATGACTTCAGACTATGCAAAAGATATAGTATAGTCCTCACTTCTGTAGTGTTTCCAATCTCTTTCTCTTACCTTGCTGTCTATTTTGTTTCTGTCAGTGTGTAAGGAGAGGACATGTTCCCATGCTTCTTGAAACAGTGACAGTAGCTAATAAATAATTGACTATAATATTATCTCTATCGTATGTAGTCTTAAGATGCAGCTACTGTGTGATCCGTGGAAACAAAGTCATCTAGACACAGACAAATAATAACTATCACTGGATTTTCTCTTCAATTCCCTTATAACCTGGCAAAAACCCAAACTCTTCATATATAACTAGCAAAAAATTGAGTCACAGACAAGCCATATGTCAGCACCTTGCTCACCAGAAGCAGAGATTTAATTTTTCTATTATCTTGCTCTTGACCAGCAAGGTCAAGCAAGCATACACCTATAAAGTGACCCCTGTTTTGGAACCACTTGGTGTTCCTGGGCTCCTAAGCGCTAAGTCTAAAATTACATTACCCTTTTGAGACCTGTGCCTAAGATTTACCTGATACCAGCTTCCATCTTGACTAGATTTTTCTTTTTCTCTATTTGACTTCAGGGATTAGGCACTCCTAGACTGCTTGTTAGATAATATTGGTAGAAACTAGGGTGGATTTCTCAAAGTAGCCTACATTAACAGTTTGAGCACTCTGTATCTCCATGTTCCAGCATTCTTCTGTTCTACTATGCAGAAGACCACTGGAGAATTGATCTGGATTAAAATCAAAATGCCAATACACATATTATATATAAAAATATAAATGTATATCAAATCAGTTGTCCATTCACACACCAATAGCCATGCAGCACAATTAGAGAGGATGTGAGGGTGCACACTGGGGAAACAGGACAACAGAAGGAAAGCAGAACTGGCAAGCAGGGACACCTTGAAAGCGCATGGCCACTGGATATCTCATTATAAAACTGCAACACTGGCAAAATAGAAATGAAGGGGTACTCCAAAAACATTTGTTTTAGTAGAAGCAAAAAGGAACAAAGCTGAGATTAATGAGTAATGAGACCAAAAATGCAAAGAAGCAAAAATACAGAGGGCAATAAAAAAAAAATCCATGTTAGAAAACAAGCAAATAAAAATTTCTCTTTTTCAGCAAGAACCTTATTCAGATACCAGCATAAATCAGTAGAAATACTGCAGAAATCAGTGCAGTCATGAAGCTGTTATTATTAGGCTAGTGCAAGAAAGATCAGTTTTGAGCTAACAGCATGAATGGTTATGGTGGTAACTGTGCTTAGTGTTCTTGAAACACATTGGTATCCTCCAAAAATACAAAAATACTTGCATATTTTCAAAAAGGAGAAAATTTTCATTCCACACTATTACCAGTAGAAAAAAGACATGATAATTAAAGCATTAAAGTGTTCCTTTGAATCTGCAGTTATCATCTATCTCCTTGTGGAGAAGTCATGGCACATTTTCAATCCTTCGATGTGATAAGCACATTAAAAATATTTGCAATGCCTTCTTTGCCCTTGGTGACCTTGTAAGTGTGCTTGACACAATGAATATACTGCAATTTATTAAGGCTCAGAACACTCTCTTCAGTGATTCCATGGCTGAGATGATTTTTCTATTAAGAGGGCTGTATAATAATTTACTAGCATTTGAAGCTAAACAAGTACATTGATTTCTCAAGCAGGTGTGCAGCTCCTGACACTTAAGATTGGAGATACGTTACATCATAACCATGCTTCGTTTCACAGTAAACATCTGGTTAAATTTAGTACTGGTGCAAAGGACTTATTTTCCTTAGTACCCACATTCATTTTAAAATTCTTTCCATATACTGTCAAAAAAAGTCAGAACTGTCAAGATTTGGAGATTGCTTTGACTTAGTTTTGCCTTAAGTACATTAACATAAGAGTCTGGAAAAGAGCACTGAAAACAATAAACATACTTAACTGATAAGATGCATGATTATAAGATACATGTATAAGATATACAGCTATATTGCAAATTTAAAACATTTTCTTCCAAGAAATACACTGCTGACACCATAATTTCTAGAAACCAAACTCTCATCTAATGCAATACATTCTGGCAAACTGTCCGCTGCTAACACAATGGACTGTGCAAACCTTAGAGTGATTTGCTTGCCTATGGAAACACCTGGTTTCAAGTTGTAGCATGATTGTTTTGCACAATGTAACTCGAAAACAACAAACCACAAAAACTCATGACTAATACACAGTGCGCAAGTGACAAAAACAAAACAGTAGTAGAAAAGCAACACAGTAAATCAAGACCAGATGTAGCACATAACAAATCAATCAAAACTGCCAAGAAATTACTAAATATAGTGAATTTAATTAAAGCCTCTGCCAAGTCTCTAGACAACCCAGCTACAACTAATAGCACAGGCCTCTAGCTTTTTTCACATTTTTTTCTAAGCTGTACTAAGGACTTTCTATCCAATTGAAGAGTGGTCAAAGGGAGCAGCAGGAGTAAACACAGACCCCATGCCACAGCCTACAGTGAAGGGGAAACAGCAGCTCTGCAAGAATAACAGGGAAAGGAGGCCAGCTGGTATTACCCCCTCTTTAATAAAATTATTTTTTTGAATATCGTTATCCCTTTGAACAAGCCCTGTGCAGACCTGACCACCACTGGTTAGGTACAAATGTGCTGGCCAGCTGTAGGAAAACTGGCAATGTGAGGCACCGTGTAGAGGAGCACAGGAAGCAAAAGCTCCCCAAGGCAAAAGATAGGCTGTTCCTTTCTGAAAGCAAGAAGGGAAAACAGCTCCACATGAGAGATTCACCCACCTGAAAGAGCAGTCAAGTTTTCAGACTCTTTCCTAAGAAAAGTTGACTGAAAATAACTTAATTTCCGTTTTTGAAGCTGGAATCTGGATTCCAGACAGACACTAGAATAACAAAACACTGCAAGTTTTTTGTTACTGTTGTTGGGGTTTTTTTTTAAAAAAAGTATTAAAAGTCACATTATCTAGCCAAAAAATGACTTCTGATGCCCATGGGTAACATATTCCACCTAACAGTTACTGCTGGGTATACTAGAAAATATTTTAGGAAGATGAGGTGGCTTGCATTTAAGCATTTTTGCCCTGAGTTATTAACACATTTTAAATTATTCTGCTTTTTGTCCATTCCTAATACAACCAAAATCTACTAAAAAGGATCTTTATTAACTGGCTGCCTCAGGTGATGAGCAGAGATTCACGATTTAGCAGCTCCTTGGACTAGACAGGCACAGAGCTTGTTAATAGGCTTGTTCAACCCTTTGGCATCTGTGAGACATAAGTGGATTAATGGAGGTTTGTTTGTCTGGCTATCGTTTTATGTAGCTTTCCAAATAATTGTCATAAATATCCCCACTTCCTTAACCTAATTAATGAAATGTGGTAAATACCCAGTCTGATGTTTTTATTGATTAGGTAGTCACTTAGGAAGTAGAGGGTTGGTGTCGCCCAGTGTTATTCACTACTCTCCTGATGGCATAAATGGGTCAGAGATACCCCAATGATAAGAAAGGAAGAAAAAAAAAAAAAAAAAAAAAAAAGGAGCTCTCATAAGCCACTCTTGATTCTATTTTTCTTTTTGTCACTACTAATGGTTTTCCTTTCTGTCAGGAATTTTCTGAAGACATGTTTAATAGGAAACATATGGATTCATTATTGTTGAAAATCAGCCTCACTTCAGACGATCATTTATTTGCTTTCTAAAGAAAAAAAAAAAAAAGAAAAAAGAAAGAAGCTGCTTACGCAGAAAAATTACACTCTAGCAGTTTTGAGAGACATCTTGTATTCCTTGTAATGGCCAACTGGATCTTGCAGTAAAATCAAAAGGCACAAGAGTGAGCAAAGATCATTCACAGAAGTAGGGTCAGCAGCATCAGACCTGATTTTTTTTTTCCATTTGGTGAACTAAAAAAAACCCAAATTACTATGAAGTAGACTAAATGTGATCATTTTTAAAAGGGCGTACTTAAATAGTAATACCATCCCTGTTCAAAAACGTGATAAATTGCATGGAAAACAAAACAAAGCAAAAAGCTTTGTGAAAGGCTCTTAAGATATAAAATATTTATACTCTCCTGGCTTCATTTATTTCATACCCTCTTAACTATTTTAGCATGATTTTATGAATATTTTACTCCGTAACAACATCCTCCTGCAATCCAGAGGAAATACTCAGCCTAAAGTAAAATGTCATTTGCACCGGCAGATTCATGCCTGAGATACCTTCAATTTCCGAGCTGCCTTTTCTGTGCTCACAGGAAAGCAGCATGTGCTCCACAGCAACCCCCAAAGACTCCCTATTTTTTCATTATTTACAAAAGTGTCACTTGATGTTATCACTGGCTCTACAGGAAAGGGCGTCCTTCAACATTGCCCCACCAGGTGAATGGCAGAGCCACATCCAAGCACATAAAACATGTTCAAACACTGTTTTTTGTTAATAATTCCTTCTTGGCAGGCCTACTCACTTAGCATGACCTGCAGCCAGAAAACACTCACTTCTAATTTCCCCCCCTTTCTGAAATAACGGGGCCAAAATGGCCCCCTTCCTCCCACAGAAGGGGAAGAACCCCCTTGGTGGGGCTGGGGCCTGGTCCAGGTGCGATGGGGACATCAAGGTCTATATTTGTGACATGGGGACACGGGGCCACAAGCACAGTGAACGGCCCCGGTCTCAGCTAGGCCCTTGTGTCGGGAAGGAGTCTCGCACACGGATTTGCAGATGTGCCTCTCGGAACTGATTTACATCCCGGCAAAGCCCCACGCTGCAAATGGCTCATGAAGACCATGACCTAAGCGCTTGCCCACGGGGCCACAATAACATTTATGCAGCATAAATTAATGCGTTTCAACCGCTAATTCGATCTGGCTGGCTAACTCCTCTGGTCCTGGCAGTGCTGGTCTCAGCAAGGAGCGCGGCGCTCGCGGCGGTGACGCACGGCCCTGCCGCCCCCGCCAGCAACGCACCCCCTGCACCGCGTGGCCATAAAAACGCGTCTGGGCCCGTGCTAATTGAAACTTCCTTTTTATAGCAGCCTGAGCAAAACCAGCTGTGGGAGTCGAGCAGGAGCAGATTTATGCTGTATTGGAGAAATCCAGCAAACTCAGAGAGAAGCAGCTGAGCAAATGCCTCTAAGCTTCTGGAGGGACACGGATAACACACGATAGTTTGAGTCTTCCCACAGGAATACTGTCACTTGGAGTGGCAATACATGCATATGTATGTATATAAATATATGTACATATATATATAAATTTGTAAGTGTTTTTCCTTTGATGAGTCCTATGTAGGCCATGTACACCAGATTCAGAGAGACCTCAGGAGCAAGCGAGTAGCAGTCTCTGTCCTGTACCAACCCCAGCTATCAGCATTACCTGTTTTCAGACTATTAATTCCTCCCAGACACTTAAGTCTTATCGGGCACTTAATGCCAGAGAGGTTATTGCTCAGCCATGGCTGGCCTCATGGCTACATCCACGCTTTTCGAGCAGCTTGTGGACATAGTGACTGTCGATGGACATGTGAAAATGCCTAGACTTGCCACCCCATCACCGTGGCTTGCTAAGCTACGAACAAAGCCTGATGCTTTGGAGGGAAGCCAAGTGGCTCTTGCGCCTCAGTACAACCAGTCCTGGGCTCCACTACCTGTGTCTGGCTCCTGCCGCCATGCTCACAGAACACTGTCAGGCAAGAGAATCTAAATGTCAGCTCAGCTTGCTTTATTGCTAAATGTGCTCTCTTGTGATTTCTTTCAAAGAAAAATAAAAGACTATATATCTTATGTTGTGAGACTAGCAGGAATATCTTGTAGATAATATTTCCTATGAAGAAAAGTGTTTTCCCCCTTCATGAAGCCACAAAAACATCAATATGGAAATAGTCTTTTGAGAAGAGAGGCATCGAAGGAAAGAGGAGGTTGGCAATGTGTGGAAGTAGACCCTGTTCTGAAAAATTAATACATGTCATCGTCTGTTTCCTCCAAAATCTGACTCATGCACAACAGAAGTTATGTTTAATACATACTCCCACAACTCACCAAATCCACAGCCCTTGGCAGTTCTCAGATATCACAGATTCACAGATATCATGCTGTCTGTGAACTCAGCTACTTGTTTTGAGGGCAGTTGGACCTTCAGTCAAAAGGCTATTCATGAACCCTGTACTGCCAGAGTTGGGCCTATAGCTGATCTTACTATTTGTGAACCCAGTTCACTGTTTTGAAGACCTATGGTCAGCAGACTGTTAGTGAATCTGGTAGTGCCAGAGCCTGGTCTACAGCTACCACAGTATTTGCCATCTCTATTAAGAGATGAGTTCAGCCACCTCCAGTCCCTCCAACATTTTAGGATCGAATGGAGTGCAAGGGGATACCTCTCTTACCAAATTTGCCTTCCCTCGCATCATCAAACCACAACACCCCCACACTGGCTATATACTGGGGAGCTAACCCTTGAAAGAGGAAAAAATAATAAATTTCCTTAAATTAGCTTTAAATCAGTGCATCCTTAACACACCCACTCACTTAAACGCACACAAGCAAACACACATATGTAGTTAGCCAAGAAACTAATGAATCTTTCTTCCATATTCTGGAAAAAGAAACAGAAGTGAACAAAAAAAATTATCTCGTAACAGTTATCAGCATTGGTAATATTGATTATCGCTGATGGAATATACATCTTGTCACTATGATTAAAGAAGAGACATATTCACAGACATTTTGTAACTACTTTTCGTGTCTTTTACCCACTTGGGCATGGCAATGAATATATCCCAATAGCATAAAAGACTTACGAGAATTCTGGGAAGTGCTGGGAAAGATCCCAAGGCCAAAGCCTGCGAGATTTCCACACTCGGAGGCATTACAAATGTAGCTTGTATTTTGAAGTCTTTCCTTTTATAACAACTATAAAAGAATTGCTTTAAATTTGTGAGATGCTACTGTAAGTTTTTCAGGCAATCAAAGACTTGCAGCTTCTAGACACATTTGCTGTGATACATTTACATGAGGAAATGCCAGGGGAGATTTGGGAGCTGTCATTTAAGCAAAATCGGGTGCCTCAACACACGGACTGTGTTATGCCAAGAGCTTAAAACTAGTTGCAATGTCTTATTTACTTCCAAATGCAGCTCCAGACAGAACCAGTTCAGATGTTTTCAGGTACACCAGAAGGACAAATATATCCAACCCAGCCAAGGGTTTCTGTATCCTTCATTCTGCCACTGTATCAGAGAAGCTACCTTGTCTTTTCAGACAATATCTTCAATTGGAAAGAGCAGCAAAGGTGAGTTAATGATTGTTTCCTATCTTCTGCTGTCTTTTCACCAAATCTTTGATTTTTTAAAACTGGTGTATGACATTTGCTAATATTGTATTTATTTAGTAAATACCAAGAGTATTTTTTCAAATGCAGAGGTAGACATTCCTAGAAACAACCCAAGAAATGCACAAATTGCAGGTGTAATGGTGGACTTTATTACGTGGGCTGCAAATTTCACAAGTCCTGAATGCTTCCACATAAATTTTGTATTAATGGACCATTATCTCCTATTTCAGAATAAATATGTCCTCGAGCAGCAGGACGTATTTTGAATTTTCATGTTCACAGTGGCTACATGTTTTCAACAAGAGGCATAGTAACTGATGAGTGAGGCAGGCACTACAACAGCTTAAAATAATCTGCATTCTTCTGCAGCTTCACATTCCTTAAAGATCTAGATTTTAAAACACATTAGACCATTTCAAATTTTTAAAAGCCATTTATACCTTATACCATTAAGAAATGTATAAATTAAGACCCTTTGCAGGGCTTTTAAAAATCCTTACACATCAATTTAATGGCATGTCAGCCTTGAAAGGGAAGAGTGTCAGGCTGATTTGATAAGAAGGATATCAGAACTGCATTTATTGAGAAAAGCACAAAGGATCATTTTATTTTATTTTGTGCTATGAGGAGAGAGGTAAAAGCAGGGTAGGGAGAACTTGTGTAAAGTTGTGTAAATTACATTGATATTGTGGTATAATGCGCTGATGCTGTGTTCGTATAAAATATATATTTGCTGAAGTGGAGGATTTTATGCACCTAATGTATTTGTTTGCCACTTTTTTTGATCGGACTAGAGGTCTTCTAGTTTCATAACCCTAACATACCTACCACTGAGGTAAAAATACCAAAGAAGAACCAAAATTTAGACCTTGCAGATTCAGTGAAGCAAATGGAAGAAAATCCATTATAAAGGGTCACCACTTCTTACATTCTGCATTACTCTTCTATAATGTAGATGGGTAGGCTCTCATTTAAGAAATAACAGAGTTTTTATATGTAAGGCAAATTGTCTGCAACCTTGAGGACAAGAAGATCTGGAAAAACAAAAAAAAAACAGAAATCAAAAACTTCATCTGGAATAGAATGAAGGCTGGAGGCCCACTTTTTTTTTTATAGGGTTCTAGTCATAATGCTGAATTAAAAAACCTAAAATGCTTCTGTGTGAGGCCACAGAGAGAACCCCAAGCTTTCCAGACCACACCTGAACCTGCTGGACCAAACAGGGACAGTCAGTCATCTTGGAGCATGAATTGCCTAGGTCAGACTTACACTTTCGAAGCTCATGGTCATGTGCCACCATTGGCAACAGGGCTAGGCAGACTATGTTAAAATAACATCTGTGTGCTAAAATTTTCCTAGCAATTTCTGGGAGTGAGGCAAATCTGCATGAGATGGTACCACTCTTTCATCTGTCACAAAGATGGAGTCATATAACCTTTTGTTGCCAAAAGGGACCTTAGACTCTTCATGGATGCTAGGGTGATGCTATAGAGACATAGAAAGATCCCTTCTTTCTTTCTTTCCTTTCTTCCATAGGTGGATAATGGGAATTTTTCACAAATGTGAATCTCTTCACATTTCCCCACAGAGTTGTTCAACAACAGCTAATAGATATGCTAGTCTAACAAATATAAACAAAATCTACTGTTTACAGCCAGTTGGTAATTTAGCAGATTACATATGAGGGCAGCTGAAGCTGAAACCATTATCTCTTTTTTTTTTCTTTCCTTTTTTTCATCAGAAAACCATCTGAAGCCCATCAACTAAGGCTAAAGACAAATCTTGTATTTTAAAACTGTCAGAGAAGAGGCACTTCACAGAATCACATAACAGTTGAGGTTGGAAGGGACCTCCAGAGGTCATCTAGTCCAACCCCACCCTGTTCAAGCAGGGACACATAGAGCTTGTGTCACAGGGTGGCATCCAGGCAGGTTTTGATGATCTGCAGAGAAGGAGATTCCACAGCCTTTCTGAGCAGCCTGGTCCAATGCTCTGTCAATTTCACATTGAAGAGTTCTCTCTTACATGGAGATAAAACTTTCTGTGTTTCAATTAGTATTCACTACCGCTTGTCCTGTCACAAATCACCAGGAAGACTTTCCCATTCTCTCTACATTCTCCTCTCATTGAAAATATCTCCTCTCAGTCTTCTTCAGGCTAAATAGGCCCAGCTTACTAAGTCTTTCCTCATACGAGAGATGCTACAGTCCCTCCAGTCATCTGTGTCACTCTCCGTTGGACCTTCTCTAGAAGCTCCAAATTCCTCTTGTCCTGGAGAGCCTGGAACTACCCCCCAATACTCCTGCCCCTCTCCTCCAGCTCCCACAGCTGAGGAAAGAGGGGTAGGATGCCCTCCCTCCACCTTCTGGCAATGCTCCTCCTCATGCAGGCCAGACCTTCTTGGCCACGAGGGCACTGCCGCCTCATGATTAACTGTTGCAGCCAGGACTACCAAATCTCACTCCACTGAGCTGCTCAACTCCTAATTTGTTCTGGTGCCTAGGGTTATTCCTCCCCAGGTGCAGGACCCTGCACTTGTCCTCATCAAACCTCATAAGGTTCCTCTCTGTCCAACACTCCAACCTGTCCAGGTCCCTCTGAATGGCAGCACTGTGCTCTGGAGTTTCAGGCACTCCACTCGGTTTGTTATCATCCCCGAATTTGCTGAGGGTGGGCTCTACCCTCAACCAAGTCATTGATAAACAAGTTGAACAGCCCTGGGCCCAGTACTGATACCTGGGGATCACCACGCTCCATAGGTCTCCAACCAGATTCTGCACCATTTATTACCACGCTCTGAGCTCTGCCATCCAGACAGTTCTCAATTCACCTCACTGTCCACTCATCCAACCCACCCTTCCTGAGCTTTCCTATGAGGATGTTATGAAAGACAGTACTGAAAGCCTTGCTGAAGTCAAGGTAGAGAACATCTACGGCTCTCCACATATCCATCCATCCAGTCATGCCATCATAGAAGGCTGTCATGTTTATCAAACATGACTTCCCCTTGGTAAATCTGTGCTGACTACTCTTGATCACTTTCTTTTTCTTCACATGCCTAGGGATGGTCTCTAGGTGCTCCATCACATTTCCAGGGATGGAGGTGAGGCTGCCCATCCTGTAGTTGACCGGCTCCTCCCTCTTGCCCCTTTTGAAGACTGTAGTGGTGTTGGTTTCTTCCAGTCCTTTGGTACCTTTCCCATTCTCCATGACCTCTCGAAGACGATGGAGAGTGGCTGAGCAACAACCTCCACCAGTTCCCTCAGCACTCTGGGGTGCATCATATCCAGACCTGGAGATTTTTGATTGTCCAATTTGCCTGAATACTCTCTAACCCAATCCTCAATCCACAGAAAATCTTCCTATTTCCTGGTTTTCTCTCTTGTGTCTAGGCTACGTAGTTCTTAGGGACTTGCCTTAGCAGTAAATATAGAAGCAAAGAAGACATTTAGTAACTCTACCTTCTCTGTATCCTCTGTCAGCACTTGAAGCAGTGTCTCTCATGGAGCACACAAGCACTTGCTTTTTGATAACACTATAGTTTTACCTGACAGCCTCCCTCCTGCTCTGCTAGCCTAAAACCTGACTTAAAGGCAGCTTTGAAGAGGCAACTGAAATCTGCCAGGAGGAAGACCTGGGTTGGACAAACCAGCCACGATCAGGATGTCCTAAGTCAAACAAAGAGTAGAGGAGCCACCAGTTCTGGTGCAGCTAGTCAGCACTTCTTAGGTTTGAGCATCTAAAGGATAGAGCAAGCAATCTGGGGAATAGTGGGCAGACAAACAATCCCTGGGGAGCCCATTACTGTATAGAGCAGAAGCTCCTCTCCGTTTGCACTCTTCACCACTCAGTCGCTTTCCCACAAAACCCCCTTCATCTGACCAGACAGATGAAATTATTCCCTATTAATAATTGCCTTGAATATTTCCAGTACTTCAGGAAGGCAATGTAGTTAGGATCAGGTAGGCTATTGAATAGTTTATGGTCAGCTGAGAGAATAATTCTACCTAGTAAGAAATAAGGCAACAAATGGGAAAGGCATGTGTATTAGATACACTTGCCCTATTCTTAAACTATTTCCTCAAGCATCTGTTTCTGATCATTGCTGTAGATGACAGAAAGAGTAAGATGTTCCTTTGACCATTATGGCCTTTCTTAAGTTCTTACATCACTTTCATTCCTAGTCCTGACCTTAATATCTTGGGAATCTTTAGCCAGAATGAGCTAACATGAATATAAGCTTTAAGAGTATCCTCTCTTTGAATCAAGTAGAGCACAGTTTTCTTAAATCTACCTGTTCAAACAAATTATTTTTTCTGCAAATAATGGTATCCAGCTGTTTCAGGAACAGCCCCTTCCGATGACTCAAGGCACAGGCTTGAATAAGGTGCAGGTGGAGGCATGAGAGCACAGTGGAAAGCTCAGACTGCACAGAGAAGGCAACTGAGGCTGCTCACTCTCAACGACCCCATGAGAAGGGCTGCCACCTGGCAAGGTGTTTTCAAATCACTATTTTGCCTGATCTTAAGCAGGGACCCACAAATAGTGCTGCTCAGGATATCCTCCTTACCTTGAGGCTATTGGCTTCATGTAACACACTGTTGGAGTTGTCTTCAGTCACAAGCAGTGAACACCGTACGGTATAGCTTTGCTTACTTATGATTCTTCATATCTTTCTGTGGATGTAATCAGGGAGAATATGGGAGGTGCATATCAGTGTTTTGCAGATGTGAATATATTCAGAAGAGAAAACTAAATTAGCAAACACTAATAACACATTCAAATTAGAAAGACTTTCTTCACAATAATTAGCAAGAGCTGACAGATCCTCACATAGAATTTTAAAGTGATTCTATTACAACTCTCATTTAAAATTATCTACTAAGATAAACACAGACTATGTGTAAACTTCCTGATTATTGGTAAGCAGAGAAAAGGTTACCCTTTCCATGAAAAGACCCTATTTTGGGGGGGGAAATATTTTTGGCATTTTGATGACATAATTTATTTCTCATACATTCCTTTTATCTACTGTATTTCCCAAATCTGTTTGAAGTTTAGACAGTTCTAGACAGATGAAGTCACTGACATGTATTTAAAAAAAAAAACCACCTTTGAAATATAATCAATAGTTTCTGCATGATTCAACAAGGGAGTCTCTACAGAGGAAATACAATTCCTCTGTGTTCTCCTGATTCACACTTTTATCTGCCTTTGAGACGGGTTCCCAAGTTTGCGCCTTTGACTTTGGGCATCTGAAATAATACGGCCCATACTACTCAATCAATCTTGTTCAGAAATGTAAACAGTGTATATGCTTTAGGAAAAAATGCTTTTGTAGGCAATGCCCAGGCTCCTGGAAACATTTAGCTCATACTGGATGTATTTGGAGACTTATTATATGTCCTTGTCATTCAGTCTAACACAGCATTATCTCATCCGCATATTTAATGCTATACTTACTTCAGCTTACTCACACAGTCGTATCTTGTACAGATTCACGTACAAATTATTAACAGTACTTCCACTTCTATTTTACATAGAAATCAATGCTTCATCATCATCTGCATGAACTAGTTTCTGCTGAACCAATTTATTATTAGAAACATTTCCAAACTTGCTGTTATTTGTAGGTGGGCAAAAATAACCATTTGGTAGGACACAACTCAAGCTTCAGCAAGAAGTCAGTGTTAAAAGGGTCTCTGCTTGGCAGTAGGACCATGTTCCAGAGAGGAAAACAAGCTCAGTAGAAAGGCACTGTGGGCGGCCATGAATAAGCATTGCTGGACACGGCTGTGTTTAAGTAATGACATTATTCATACCACAACAAGAAAGCCTTCACACTTAGCTTTTCTGAGCACACTGAAAGGGGATGAGCTAAGGGCACTACACTAAAAAATTCATTAAAAAAAATTGCAAGCAGTTTGTACTTCCTCATTTGCCACATTTTCTCTTGCTAACCAAGGGTGTTGGCTTTTTGTTCCTCCTCTCTATGAGTGGGCAAAGAGTGAATATGCAAGGTGAGAACACTGTTTCACCCCAAAGTCTTCCCTTCCCTGCTGTAACCTCCCTGTTTGCCTTCAGGAAAGCTGGCTGAGCCGCATATCATCCAAGCTCAACCTCATCCCGTGCTGACACTGCTCTTGTTCTACCCTTCCAAAATCAGGGCTTCTGTGTAGCCTCTACTGTATTTTCCTTTGGATGCACACTCATGGCCTGGATAAAAAAGTTTTTGTGGTTTTTTTTCTGCCTTTTTTTCAAAACAGCCTGTTAAAGTGGATGCCTGAAATGCTTGTACTCCCTTTTGAATAGGGAAAGAAAAAACAGTTTTGCATGCATAATTGGGAAGATGGTCAGAGGTCTCATACAGACCTTTTTTTCCTCCTTTTTTCTTTTTTTTTTCTCTCTTTTCTTCATTATGTATACTCTGATCAGAGAAAGCATTTTGACCTCACATATCAAAAACATTACTGAAGCCCAAGAGCTTATGATAACTTAATTCTTGCTACTGCCTGGAAGAAACAGTAACATCCACCTACATCTCCCTTTCCGTTCAGTAAAACAAAGATTAATGGACAATTTTAAAACAAATTTTATGACACTATCTCTCCACCAACCCTATTCTCTGCTTTTCCTATGTTTGGAGATAAATGAATGAACCCTAGCCAAATCGGGAGGCATTTTAATAATAAATATATCTCTGCTTGTACAGACCTGTTACAATAGAAGGCTCTGAAAATGTTATTATTGACAGCTTGTACAGGTCTTCTCAGAAGTCAAAGGCCTACTGAGACATTTGCACGTCCTGGTTACTGCCAAAAGAGATATTATGCTCTCCTTAGGACACCTATGAACAGCATATAGAGGAGAGAGGTCCTCACATTTTCCCCACATCAGGCATATCATCATTCAGCCCTCTGTTCTGCTAGGAAATGCACATTGGCCTTTTCATACATTCTCCTTTCTAAAGTATCCAGCTCTGATGTCTATTCTGCAGTTAGAGTTTATGGCCATGAGAACAAAGCACTATTTGGAAAGGCATGTGGGAGAAACATACAAATATCTGATTTATTAGGATAGACCACTATAATAGGATGAGTTATGCTGGTCTCACTAACAAAGAAGATTTTCTTTCTGCAAGCCAGATGGAATAAGAGAAGCAAATATGTGACATTTTAAAAGAAAGTGAAAAGCTTTCTTTGGATTTTATTTCTATTTCTCATGCTTACTAGTCATGCAGGAAAATATCCCCTTGGAAAAATAAACAGAACATCCCACCCAACCCATACATATCATCTGTACTCCTGCCACAAATGTCATCACAGTTAAATGCTATAGCTCAAGAAAAATTGCATGCTTTAAGAAATTATTTATGTTTAAGTGTCTGAACATTTATTTGAAGCATTTATAACTCTTTTCTTTTGCATTTCAAACCAAGGAGACAAAAGATACTATATACCTCTGCTGCTGTATTTTTCCTGAATATTATGTGAATAATTGTAATTAGGGATTTCTTGCTTTTTATGTAAGAGTAATGCACCTTTTTGAATGAGTGTTGTTGAGATCAAATATAAAATATGACAAGGCTGAATCTTGTCAAGGTATTCACATACTATCATAGGCAGAGTCAGTCTCTGCCAATGTGTTTGCTGAATGAAAAATTCTCCTTTATCCCTCTTTATTTCAAAAGAGCTGAAGAGCCATCTGCAGAGGAGGCACTGAAAGCTTCCCTTGCTTCTAAATAGGGCAGATTCAAGGGCGTGATACAACATAGAGTGTTTGATATCTGAGAAAAGATGAATGTCATTACTGTGTAAACTAAAATAACAAGAAACCTAGAGTTGTGTGTGGTAGTCAATTTGGAATTCAGCCAACTTCATTAAAAAGATCTTTAAAGTCCATAAGCCTACATGACTTTCGGATGATTTATGGTCCTACAGCAACGCTCATCTTAATATTTTAATGCAAAACAGGGCAAAAGATATTATTGCTTTATATTTGATGAAAGCAGGTTCTTTTTTTTACAGAGTCCAAAAGTTTTGTCTCTTTTTAGCTGAAACATTTACAAAAACAGCTTATAATTCAAGTATCTGCTCCCGTAAGTTATTCATAGGTCCATTTCTGTAAATAATCATTATCTTGTAAATGGTTCCTAAAATATGCTGTGTGTTTTATTTATAAAATCAGAACTGTTTTGATTATTTGTGCTTGGATATAAAAATTTTGCATGAATGATTTCATATTCCTGACTGAATATGACTCCATACCATATTTGACCAAATTTATATCAGCTGACATTCAAATGGGAAGTTTGTTTCAAATGTTAATCCAACCAGCCTTTTTGGGTTCAGGAGTCAACTACAGACTCTCTTGGATATTTTCCAACACTTCCCAGTTTCATGTAGGCCAGAAATATCAGGAGAATAGCTTTGCATATGTTAATTTTGCTAACAGAACTTCCTGGATCAGATGAAGTTTGGAAGTGCAAAGACACAGAAATAAATTACACACAGCCAGCAAACAGGCTTAGAAACAGCCCAGCACACTTAAAAGGAAATGAAGGTACAGAGAAAAGCATGGAGAGATAGGAGAGATAGGAGAGATAGGAGAGATAATTTCTCAGTGAACATTATTCTGTATGATGATACAGCTATGCAAGAGAAAGAATGTAGAAGGTGTTTTCTAAGTTAGGGTAAATGTGAAGTAATGAATAGAGACAGAAGGAGAGGATTGCTGATTTTCCTACTTAGCAGGTATCTTACAAAGAATCAATAAGGTAATCACAAAGAAGTCCTAAAAATCGCTTTATTTTAATTTTTAACAGCTACCTTCAAGGCTGTATTATATTTATGAAAAAAAATACATATATTTGCACAGAAAGAACAACAAAAAATGTACAAGGTTTAAAAATTAAGATTCTTTTTGCACAGAAGACTATTTGTTAAATAATTTATTTTAGAAGAAGTGGACAACGGCTACTGAAATTAGAAACAATAAAGAGATATATTTTACTTATATAAAATAATTTAATTAAATAATTGCTGAGTCTGACTTTGTAAACTGCTTGGTGAAATGGAAAACTAGAAATTATTTGCATATAAGGTTTGTTACAGGAAGCACCTTAACTATTGGCCAAAGGAGGTGAAATAAAGCTAGAATTGGAAAAGTATCATAGTGAGTAAGCATAGCAAGTATCATCATTTGTTTCAAGGGAATAAATTTTTCAATGTCTGAGAAGAAAATCTATAAAACTGAAAAATACCTGCAAGTCTGCAATATCTACCTGCTATCTTCGATGCCAGATTGAGTGACTGGGGATGTGCTTGTATCATCCAACTGTCTTCAAAGGCTGGACGGGAAACACGGGGAACAGGATATGAATATGGCCGATTTTAAGGGCTGGCTAATTAGAAAGTCTTAAGAAACATTCCTTGTGTCAAGTAAATTTAAACCCCTCTTACACCCTCCTCATTTATCTGTAACATTGCAGAAGGTGAATTATAATATTCCTGGACATTGATTAAGTAAAAATCTATTTCTTTAGCATATGAAAATTAAATAAGAAAAATGGGAATAACCACTGTAAGATCACGTAGTCACTTAATTAAGTTAATCCATACCATTCTTTCCATACCAGGAAAGAATATTTTTCAAGACTGGGAAAAGGGTATTGTTGACTGAGCTGAAACAGCACACCATGCAAAAACAGAAGTCAGGTCAGATAAGCATCACAGTCAGACTTAGACCAAGATTTACGACTGATGTCTGGGACAAATCAGAACATGGTGCTCTAAAGAAAAAAAAAAAAAAAAAAAAGGAATTCAGAAGTAAAAGCCATGACTTAAGTATGAAAGAAAATGTAATTTTGAAGAAGCTTAAAGTCTGCTCACAATAGAAACAATAGAACACTGTTGTTCAGGATATCCTGAGTGCCTATGGGCTGAAAATCAGCACCAACAGGAGAAGATGGCAAAACAGTTGTGAAGATCAGTTTTGAAAATCTTTGTCCAAATCTTTTATTGTTTGTCAAGGTGATGGATTTAAAAAATATATTTTTTTCCAAGACAGTGAAGAAAAAATAAAAGATTCAAATATTTTATGTATGCAGTTTTGCAAAATGGAATGTAGCACAGAATATAGAATTATCAGATGAGTTTCAGTTATATTCACTATCATATCATAGCAGAGACACTTATAATTTCTATATTTCAAGACAACACTAACTTTCTTACTTAAGGTTCTCTGAAGCATGTTACTGTAAGTCCCTATTACATCTAACTAGAGCTGACAACTCTAGCACTAACAACATCCAAATACTTTAGTCAGAGGTGTTTTTGTGCGTCAGGGCAATTTTCAAGCAATCAAAAGTTTAACAGAACAGATTTCTAAATTTATGTGGTATATTGAAGATTATAGGTTTTATTTGCTAAGGAGATAGATACAATTCATAGCCTACCCACTTTTGCCAATCTAAAATGTAAATTGCTGTGGCCAGTTTAGAGTGCCAAGCACCTCCCTTGGCAAAGAAAACCCTTGTCTGTCACAAAGGCAGAGGATGTTCATGCTATTTTATAAAACTTAACAATAATAAGATAAAAGAGATTAAGGTCATGCAAGCAGAAATGACAGAGAAGTAAAATGAAGACCTAGTACTGCTTGAATAAAATTCAGGATTGGTACTTGAAGGTCAGTAATGCAGAGAAATACAATATAAAAAGGTAATTTTAGATGAAAAGTACTATAAAAGGAATAAACATGTTAGCACAGCACTCTGCCTAGACTATATCTAGGATAAGCCATTTTGTTGTTAATATAATAGTGCAAATGATTAAAGCCCTGGAGCTTGGGATCACACCATGACATCACCTTGTATTTCATGGACAGTCTTTTAAACATTGATCATGCCCTGCAGTTTTAAGCACACAGACACTGTGATCCCATAAGGAAAGAGATTTAGTAGAGTCCATCTCTACTATCATTTTTTTGTGGGAAAATATGCAATACTGCACACAGGAACATTTTCAAGCATATTTCTTGAAATTTTTATTGTGAATATAGGAATAAAAAGTGGAGCGAAACCACGACTGTGTTCAAGTCACAAAAGAAAACCAAAATTTGCTGCTAACTACCACATGCCAGCTTATGATTTCAAGCCTGAAATAGTTCGGGAAAATTACCAACAGCAGCCAACTTAAACCCTGTAGCAAAAATCTAACAGTTCTTCCCATTCTCCTTTTAAACTGCATAAAATCTCCATTGAAAACCACATAGCTATGATATCAATTTTGCTTATTAATAAGGAGCAAGCCTAACTTACAACATATACATTGAAATTTGCAAATACAGAAAATTATCAATAGGACTCTCATACCTTAGACCGAAGTCTACTCCATTATGGATTGCAAAAATCTTAAAAGTTCAATTAGAGATGAGTAACTCTCTAATGATTATGATCTCATGCTTCAAGCTACCTAATGGGTACTAATGAGTGAAAAAGTTCACTGAAGATATATATGTATTAAGAAAATCAATTGAATCTCTGTCATCTAAATGAGTTTGAAAGTATTACTTTCCAGAAATTTGATATTACCGGGACAAATCATGTTTTAAGTGGTTAGTCTTTTTTTTATTATTATTTTCATTCAGTCAGCTATCTGCTTTATGAATAGGGATGGTGCTTGGACAAAGCAATTAATGGGATGATCCGCCACATAAGTTAAAGCCTACAATGGCCCCTGCAGGATCCGAGGCTTACAGGGTCACATAGCCCCAGGAGCTTGGTAAGGAAAGAGGCTCAGCGAAATCAGATGGCTGATGTCCCCTTGCTAGATCAACAGTAGGATGGTCAAGTCATACTAGGGAATCCAAACAATTTAACACAGTTTCTCTGTGAAGGCATCCTGCAATGAAAAGTAAGGCACACCAGCATGAGGATGAGTGCTTGATATCCCCTGAAACCTCAACACCATGTTCAACACAAGCTGCTGCAAAGTTTGTTAAAGAACAACAGAAGAAAGCAGTGAGGCAAATGACTAACGGATGGCCTCCTGCCTGCACACCCTCCCAGGAGCACAAACCACATGCAGCACAGCTAAGTCCAAAGTAGGCCAGTACAAAGTCTGCATCAAGAAAACAAAGCCAGGCCAACCCTAAGTGCTGAGATATATTTGGCACTCTGTCACCTATATAAACTAAGGATGGTAGAGAACTATGTCTAACATCAGTGCTTAAGTGTTTTTAATCTTTGCTCCTGAACTTCTCCTACATGTTTTTAATCTTTACTTCTGAATATCTCCTACATGTGCATGAGTATTTTGCTCCTCCCTCCTAAACTTCTGTACAAAGTTTACAGTTGTGTTCACTATCCTTTAGTTTCCAAAAGTCGTAACTCACCAGAGCAACATCTTTGGAAATAGGTCTTCAAAAATATTGTGAGAATATTTCTCCCCTACCCTAACATGATGTTCATCAAACAGCGCCCTAAGTAGAGAAAGGCAAACAGATGCTCACTGTCTATCCTGCAGTCTAAGGAAAATGCTGAACCTATTGATAGCTGCGGTAACAAATCCAGCTTTAAATAAGTGGAACATCCCAAATAATCGTGTTAAACCTCTTGTTTATTCTGGTAGGCAATAATAGGATTTAAACACAGAGTGCTGTTGAAACTGTAAAACACACTTCAGTGCTAGGGGAAGAAAACGTCATTATTGTTCAATGCAAATCAAGGGAGATTATTTAATTAGGATCCCTTCATCCTTTAAGCAAATAAAAGGCTGAGAGTCTGTTTCCTTCTGCCTTACCTCTTACTGACTCCCACCATTCTTTGTTTGCGCTATGCTTGTTAAAAGCATATTTCTAATTCACATCATGCACTTCCATGACTACTACCTTATACTTGTTAGCCATTTCTAAGCTTCTCGGAATTAAAACGGTGTCAATTTCTGACAATATTTCTGATGATATGTTCCAAAAATAGATTCCCTATAAGCATTTAATCTTGTTCCTTCCTCTCTCCCATGCTATACTCTTTATGGGCATTTATCTTTTTTGCCTTGTTATTTCTCTTTGTAATCAAAGCTTTTTACAGTCTTTTTACAGTCTTGTTCTCAAGGCTCTATTTTACACTCTTAAATCATATTATACCTTGGCGTTGAAGATATTTAGCTCAAATTCAGTGCATCATTTTTGACACCTTTTGTCCTCTTCATTCAATTCAGCTTTTTTTTTTTTTTTTTAAATTTAATATCTTATGACTAGTACAATAATTATAACTCTGGCAGTATAGATACAATATTTACAGTAGTATCAGATACATTTTATTATAGCAAAAGCTACTAATAGATTCATGGTTATCAGAAAATAATTGCTGGACCTTCAAGGTAAGCTATCTCGCAACACAGATATGGGACTCCTGTAAGTCTTTTCACCACTGTATCACTGTAATTATCTATTTGTCTCTTATTCTTTTGCTCTCATGCTGAAGTTCTGGTCAGCTCTGAGTAGTTCCATTTATAACACTTTTTTCCCTCTGCTTTCTTCTACAGAAAGGGATACAATTGAGGAAACCAAAATTTCTGTATTGCAGAAAATATGAAAAGAATCAAAAAAGACCTCTGTTTTTGTATTTTATATCTGGGATGAAGCATACAGAATCAGAATTTGAGTTCAGAAGATTACTTGGTTTTCCTTCTATGAGCAAATAAAATTTTATATTCCTATACAGCCTATGCAATTTTCCTCAAGTTAAGCAGGACAATTTCAATTTTTGTCTAAGACATCCAATATGTTTTTACCCAAAGGCTGTTTTTCTTTTCTCTTAAGCACAGCAGTAACAGCAGGGTAAATACCACCCATGCTGTTTCTTCCAGGTCCAGGAAATCATGAATACACTGAAGCTTATTCTCTTTAGTAATATGCAATGCTAAATACATCCAGGAACAACCTGAAAGAGAGATTGTACTCAACATAATTATGCAAATTAGATTTTTTTTTAAGAACAAAAAAGAAAAGCAAGAATGAATACATGCTAGTTCATTAGGAGAACAGAATATTATGGAAATAATAAAAAAAAATCTAATATTTGTTCAGCCCATATCTTTTCCCGCTTATTTTTTCCCCCAGTGAAATGGAATGTGGTGCATGCCTCCAAAAGCATTTCAGGAATAATTGCACTGAAAATCCATAACTAACAGATTTACTCCTATACTTCTTTTTCATAAATTATTGCACAATTTTCCTACAATCAATTTTATCAATACAGCATGCCGGAAAATGAATTCATAAGGCAAAGATGATACTGGAGAGTAGTTCCCTGATATAAAACAGCACAGCACAGGCCTATTTTGTAAGTGATTAGTAAAGGGTTATTTATGGACAATATAAACAGGATTACTTAGATTTACATGGGCAAAAATTCTCATTGATGCGAAGTAAGGCTTCTTGAATAAGACATATTAACAGATTGACAGGTGGCCTGGACTGCCGGGATTAGCAGGCAGAAAACACCCGAGTGGAAGAACTCTTCATAAGTCCCGAGCAAGCGAGATTGGGCTTATTTAATACTTCTCTGACTGCTGCACACCCCACCTTCAGCCAGATGCTCCACAAGAAGCAGATGCAGGTAGGGATTGCATGCAAGTAGACACATGACGGATTGGGAGGGGTTGGTAAAAATTCAGGACCCCAGAGAGTGCTGAAGATCCGGTTTTGAGCTGAACCTTGCAGTGAGGAATCCTGGTGAGAAGTGGATGCTTTGCAGCTTATTTCTGTCTATAAAAGGATAGAATTGCTACAAGAGCAACAACACTAAAGCACTCCTACGTCTTTCTTTGCAACCAGTTGCCCTAGAAAAAAAGCTGTCATTTAATTTCTCTGCAACACAGGGGGAGGTGAGTTAGATGGAGCTTAAGCAAACAGTTTGGAAGCAGCATTTCTGAGTAACCTTTACAGTAGGATACTCAATACTAAACAGGGTACTGAGTGCACCTGTAGTCAGAGAGACTGTTCAATGCTGACATGAGCCCTGCAATTTCATTCTTGAATCTAAAATGAAAGGATGAAAATTTCGGTAATTTTGTTAGAGTTCAAACTGAGTTTACACACAATGAGACAATAGGATATCTGTTCTTGTAGTCAGGAATATCTTGCTGATTACACGTAATAGAAGCAGACACTCACACTTCTCAGGTTTTGATTTTGGCTCTTTTATTGTTTTGTCCTGATAGTCTCTTCTGTATCATGCTATCCTAAGGAGTCTTGCCAGTATCCCATGGATATTTGAAAAGCGTTTTGTTTCCAGGTAATACCTTTTCCTGACAGAGCATGCCAATCTGTGCCCATTCTTTTCCACACTGCCCTGAATAAGTGAGGAATGCTCATGCCTAGGAATAGCTTCTTTTGCTTGCTCGCATGCCTAGAAAGACAAAGGATGATCAGTTCTGGGATTATTTAAAGAACTATCTTTTTTTTTTTTTTTTTTTTTTTTAAGTACACTCTCATGTTTGTGCCATAATATTAGATATCGACAGAAGAAAAAGTAGCACAGTATATAGAAAAGAAAATTTACTGTGGCTATCTAGAGCATACTCTAAAATTTTGCTAAAAACACTGGCAGGGAAAAATCCTTCTAAAGTAAGCTTTTAAATGGAGATGAGCCATCTAAAAGAACATCAGAGAGCAGTGATAGCTGCCTGCTCTTTGCTCAGCCACGTGAAAGTATTGTTTAATTATGGATCAAGTTCAGCCTTTAGTGCCTTGACCAGTGTCAATTATTCTTTCCATTTTCTTCTTTGGGATCATGCCGAGCACAGGTGATGCAGAGATAAAATTTGATATTATTCACCTGCCTATATTCTCTAGAGAACATCAAAAACTACAGAGAGAAGAGAGAGGGGAAAGAAAACCCTTGGAGCACTTTGAATTAAGAAAAAAGACAGAACAGCAAGAACTGGGTCTAAAACAATAAAGTGCAAGTCTCTCCAGACAAAAGATCTGAGAAATACAGAAAATGCCCATTTTTGTTAGGTATCTAAATTTAAAAATAATACTTTTACCCAAATATATATAACAGAACTCGGAATTCTAACGCTCTCATTGTTAAACGAAAGCAGTTTCTGTCTGAAAACATTCTTTACAAAAAAAAAAAAAAAAAGAAAAGAAAAGAAAAAACTACAGAGAGTAGAGAGAGTGGTGTGGCCCTAAGAGAGTTATCAGAAAAGAAACTTATCCCGCGGGAGCTATCAGAAGCATTGCGAATCCTTGAAGCACTGATACAACAAGAATAATCTGCAGTGTGAGACATCTATCCAAAATGTCCATGTGCCTCACCCAATCACTCACGGTGGTTTTCAATTCACTGAGAGTGGTTTTCAATTCCTGCATTTATTTCAGTTTGTAAACTGAAGGAGTTTCAATGGAGTACATCAGGACAGGTCCTGTGCACACTGTCTTTGGAAGGAAGATAATTTAAGAGCTAAAATTAATAACATGCACTTATCTCTGAATATTACTGATTGCTCTTACCTTACCTTTAAATTCATTCCTATGTACGAGAGTGTGGTTCAGCATGCTTTCAGCAGATGTGCTGATTTCCTGAGGTAGAAGCTATTTTTAACAATGTTTTATTTCAAATACATTTTAAATTATTATTAATGTAAGAAAAGAACGAATTAGGAACAGTTTCTGCATCTCATCCCCAATGTGTGGTATGTTTTTATTGAAGTGCTTGAACTGAAACCAGGACAGCAAGAGCAAGAACATCAACTTGGTCTAAACATGTGACAATAATAAACTGACCGCAACAGCATAAAACCTGAATATAGGTCACTAGTGCCTCTGAGCAGATGTCTCCAGTTACACTTCTGGAGGACTTTATGCTCCTCCATGTGAGGTCAGCATGGAAAGCAAAGATGAGAATCTAAACTAAAGACAAGACGGACTAGTCAAATGCTAGTCTTTACACACAAGAGAAAAATGAGAGCATTGTCTTTACTTCATCTCTTATTTTATTCTTTATCATGCTGGTGCTCTGCTCGTATACAAGCTTGGTGCTTGTATTTGTTGAAATCTCTTCAGAACTTAAATCAAAACATGATCAAAATGCCCGGTGTCAGTATTTGAGGAAATCAGGCATGTTTAACTAAAGTGTAATTATCCCAGGATAACACAGGCACTTGGTGTTGCAATGCATGAGAAAAGGCCTATTGATATACCGATTTTTTAACCCAGCATGGCATTCCTGTAATACAAAGAAGCTTAGAAATACGATCCAAATTGCAGCAGCCTATACTCTTGCCTCTAGTCTCTGCTATATACAGAAAACACTGTCCTAAGAGATTAGGACACCTAATAAGACACCTTCTTCTGACCCCAGCCATGCAACATATGTTCCTGAGAGGAAACAATATGGCTTTCTCATGCTGCTGAGGCCAAACTGGCCACTTGAAATTCTGCATCCAGCTTCCAAACGGACAATTCCAGAGCTATGCTTCCCAGACAGCTGTTTCTTCATTAATACAACATCATATACTTTTGCAAATCACTCTGACAGAGAAGAAGTTTTGTGTCGCAGATAGAGAATCGCTAAACTGTATCCTGTTGTAAAGAGCAGCAACAATTCAGTGAGAGGCTTCTTGACTCTGCTGCCACTTCCAGAAATTTCACTACATCATCCTAATAAACTCAGAGGTATAACTAATAGCAAAATTTCCATTGTAATTTCTTAATCATTTCTGGAACAACATAATTTGAGGGCATCTCTGCTAGGTGTGGTAACAGACCATGTTTTTTCCATACACCCAACAACAGACTTGAGCTGAGCTTGAAATGCATGCAGCTTAGACTGCTGGCAAGTAGCTCAGTTATTATTCTCTATGCAAAGCTCAGTCAGCTCAGTACAGCTGCATGTACAGAGCCAGTTCTTACCCAAAGCCTGAAAGCTTCATAAACATCTTATCTTATAGCCAGTAACTAGAATTATCTGAAGAACAGCTGGATAAAAATGAGCTATCTGACATCATACAATTGTAATTTCAGAAAAGCTTTCAGTCATGTTCCTCATCCAACACTATTTACAAGGTATTACAGGTCAAAAACAAGCCATGGCCAACAAATGACAATGCATTAAAAATAGAAAATGAAAAAGAGAAAGTGATGTTCATTTACTTCAAAAGATAAGATTCCCCAAGGATCACTACGGAGATCTTTGCATTTTACCTATTCATGAATAAGCTGTAATAAAGGACAGTTATGTAGGTTGGCAAATTAGCCAGCAACTGCAAAGGCAAGGATGGATTCCATACAAAAAGAAATTAAAATGACCTAGAGGCTTTCGCTTGAAAAAGACATGAATAAAAAGATACAGCTGAAGTCAATAAAAGGAGAAATTGGGAATGATTCCAGCAAAATTATCAAGCAGCAGATTTAAAATCCAACCACACAGAAATACATTTCTACCACACTTCTAAGCATTCCAATGAAAATGCTTAAAGTTTTTTCTGCCATAGCAAGATACTTCTTTGTGAACTCAGTCAAACATCGCTGTTAAACATTCTCCAGATGAGTAAGGTGAAATGGAAATTTTTTTTTTTTTCACCTGCTTAGACAAGAGGAAGAAGGAAGCTGCAATCACCACAGGGAGCATTTTTCTATGCAGCCTCTGTAAATTCCCCCAGTGGAGAGCTGTAATTCCTCATGAGTAACCCCAGCAAAGCATGCTTATGGGACTGGCTGAATCAGCACATCTCCAGAGTACTTGGCTCTGCATCCTCTCCTATGCTATTAAAGAGTAGGATTACTCATGTGCTTTGGGGGACTGCCTACTTGCTGGGCTGAGATGCATTTGGCATTGTTGATTTACCCAAATAATGTTTCCAACAGTAAGTCCCAGAGCTCAGCTTCCTCCAGCTGAAGTCAGAAAGGGAATCAAGCCTATTAAGTCGCTCCAACAAGACTGGAAAAAAAACAGAGCACAAAAGTGAATTAAATACCTTGTAATACCATGGAGAAATATAAACTCAGGTCTGGGAAAACTTGTTCCAGCTTATGGGAACATTTTGTATTAATATCTGGCCTCAATGTCTTCTTTTTGCAGTCCAGCACTGCAAAAGAACTGAATCACTCTTATTGAAGAGTATCTACAGAAAATAACAAAACACAAATGCTTCTCTGTATACGACACACGAGCCATCTGTAAGTCATATCATCTCTTTCCTTTCCCTAATGTTTCAGACTCTCCACTAAAACTAAGAGTTCAATCTCTCTTTCCCTCTTGACTTTCCTCAGAGCAAGCCAGCTGCCTCCTGGAGCTATCAGCAGGGTTTATTTTTCCTGGCTTGGATGCAAACCTCTAGTTATTAATATGGGAGTGAGTTCTGCTAGCTGACAATTTAAGATAAAGTAAATTGGAAGTGACATAAAGGAGCGTGTGGGTGTTAATGTGCGTCACCAAGGTTCTTCTCTGACATCCCGAAAGGTCTCGTCTGTATGGCCGACACTGGCAACCTTTACCAGTGACCCTGTGCTATTAAAGGGTAGGCACTCTCATTGATTTGTAAAAGTGACAGATGCGGCATGTGGTTGTAAATTAGCCATGTGAAGGCAGTCTCCAGAGATTTCCAAGCATGTATTTTTCCTTCACTATGATTTGTGTTCTTCTATTTGCCAAGCAGCATGAACTGAAGCACTTAACTCTTTTCACCAGTCATCTTATTGTCATTCAGTTTTTTTTTTTCCTTTTCTTTTTTTCTTCTCTCACTCTCCAAAGGCTACAATGATTCATAGGACTAAATTTCTGCTCAGTCATTTCTTAAGATATTTGTCCTCTCATCAGGTTAATATTCTGAAGAATGTTAGCAGTCAGGTTAAAGTTGAAATCTTTTTCCAACCTTTAGCTTAAACATATCTCTCTATATATAAATATACAGAGAAGTATATATTCATGAATTTTGTGTATAGGAGACTGTTTCTTCTAGAGAAAATTTAAGCATCAGCTTTGTTAACAATTCAGCTGTAGTCACTGTTCACAAGTAGCACAAACGAAAGCTGTGTGAGCTTCCAAGCATCTTTAGCTCCAATATAGAAACCTAGCTGTCATAGAGTAGTATAATTTAAGAAGGAGCCAAGCCACCTCATACAGAAATAACTGCCTAATGTAAAAAATGGTAAGAGAAAATAAACTCAGATTTTTTTTTCTGGCCTCAATCATATGACTTTCAACAGCCTTCTAAGAGATGTCTATAGGAGTCACATAAAAGTAAAGGAAGCCACATATCTGTCTCTCCGGTTAGTCTGTTTGAGAATTTCCTTCCACATAAATTCAGTTATGCTATTGTAATGAGGATTTTAGGTGTGCACTTACATCGCACCTTGCCTGCTATAATAAATCAAAACTCTATTTAGCTAAAGATTAGCTAGATAATCTTCATAATAAAAGAATCTTCTAATAATTAAATTTAGGAAATTTAAACACTTATCATGCCATGCATCTATGTGAAAAAAATGTCACCACTACAAAAAGAAAATAAAACAAAAACATGCAGATGCAAATTATTCCCTGGATTAAATGTCACCATCTGTAAAAAGGACCATGACAAAATGCCCAGGTTAAAAGGCCATGACCCCATAAAACTCTTATTTGAGCTCCTTATCCTAAATCACTTCCAATTATGTATGGTAAGTTCTTCCCATTCTGAAGCAGAACACACTGCCTCTGAAACTTCAGACTGGATGTTCAGCATGGAAGCAAAGGTTAAAGGTTTAGAGTTTTAACTGCTAAGCTTGCAAATCTCTGCCCTTTCTTCTATTGCCTTTCCTTTTTATATTATTTGCTACACTATTTTCAGTGAGCATTCATACTGGTACAGCTTATGCAGCAGGCATGGTGGACACACTATCCACATTAGGATTCTGAAGCTCATAATGTTGCTGTTTTCTTTCCTTCTTTAGCCCAACACAGGTATGTACCCTCGTAGGTACAGTGCTGTTGGAGGATGAGATGTTGGTTGGGGCCCATTTTTCCAGTTGTCATG
>VZSG01001150.1:23549-44253 GCA_013398315.1 Nothoprocta pentlandii | reverse complement strand
GAAGGGAAGGGAAGGGAAGGGAAGGGAAGGGAAGGGAAGGGAAGGGAAGGGAAGGGAAGGGAAGGGAAGGGACGAGACGAGACGAGACTGGAAGGGAAGGGAAGGGAAGGGAAGGGAAGAGAAGGGAGTAGTCTAAAATTGTATTCTACTGGTACTGTCAGATTGAGCTTTCTGCTGAAGGTCCGTAACTGAAAACAGTTTCCAGTGCTCATTTATGCAATGATACTATACAATAAGGGCCTGGCTATAGCTGTATTTCTGCTATAGCAGAAAGCTTTATTGGTTCTTCTAATAGATATTATTAGTGCACAGCACTGGAAATGACCCTATTTAGCCTTGTAATGTACCGTAATTAAGGGCTAGACTGTGTCTGTAAAACAATAGCTTAACAAAAGTGTGTTTTCCCCAGACAGGACGGACCACGTTCCCCAAATCATGGCCCCACTTCGTTGCCTGCAGCACTTGCCTTCCCCCTGGACCAGCACTTGCATGCCCCCTCACTGCCTCTGGGATGAGAGGCTCATTTCCGACACCGGAGGCTTAGGAAACCTCAGACTGAGATTAACCTTCACGCGAAGGATCAGAGGAAAGACTTTCTGTGCCTGACTATTCCCTAGTTCTGCATGCTCAATGCACAGGAGATAAAACTTATGGCTGTAAATGAACAAACGTATGTGGCAGAAGGAGGAAGAGCCCCTTATGGGTGTGGATGTGCTATGGGCAAGCAAGTTTTGTAGGCTTGAATGCCAAGCATTGCCAAGCTTATTTCAAAAGGATTTGCTTCCTCCATGTTGCCAGTTTCAGCTTGATCCCATGCAACCTTTCAGCTTGCCACGTATACCAAAGGTCTCCTTCCCTACTCCAGTCTTGTATTAGTTGTATTTTCAACCTTGGAAAATAGTTTTTTTCCCTTGACTGTGTTTACTTACTTCCCTTCCACATCAATATACATGCACTTTGTGCTCCCATAGCGCATTATGCAGCAGAATCACAGAACCACAGAATATTCAAGGTTGGAAGGGACCTCTAGAGATCATCCAGTCCAACCCCTGCTCCAGCAGGGACACCCAGAGCACGGGGCACAGGGCGGCATCCAGGCGGGTTTGGAAGATCTCCAGAGAAGGAGACTCCACAACCTCCCTGGGCAGCCTGCGCCAGGGCTCTGTCACCCTCACAGGGAAGGAGTTCCTCCTCACATGCAAACGGAACTTCCTGTGCTCCAGCTTATACCCATTACCCCTTGTCCCATCGCTGGCCACCAATGAAAACAGCCTGTCCCCTTCTTCCCTACATTGTCCCTTCATGAACTTATACATGTTAATCAGATCCCCTCTCAGCCTTCTCTTCTCCAGAGAAAACAGGCCCAACTCACTCAGTCTCTCCTCATACGAGAGATGCTCCATTCCCTTAATCATCTTAGCACCATCATTCACATGTATGAGCTCTGCACCCTGCCTGAGGCTGGACAGAGTTTGGCCGTGTTGCACAGCTGAAGAAATTTGAAATAACATTTACTTTTTAGTTAATTAATGACTGTAGTCATTGACTAGTAAACAATGACTAGTAAAATGACTGCTTTCTCTGTTTTCCATTGGCATAGCTCTTGCCATATTAACAGTTTAGAAGACAGAGGAATCCTGGTCCCCTCTTTTCAAAACATAATTTCTGAGTCTTTAAGCCAACTGCCGAATTCTTAAAAACATTTTTAGGGACTCTTGGGACAAATTTCTCCAGTCCTTTCTCACAGACTGTGTGACTCTGGCAAGTGAGAGGAAAAGAGTAACAGAAATAATAACACTAAAAATAGGAAAGGGATTTGTAATGTTAATTTTAAATGTTGCACTCCCAAACCTGCCGAATTAGTTATCTTAGGATTCCGAAAGCTGCTCTAGCTCTTGGCAGTGTTCAAACTATCCCTTCGCTCCTTCATGCTGCTTTGTCTCCTGCAAATCTGATGACAGCATCCCTTCAAACTCTTCCAAAGGAAACAAAGCAACCTGCCTACAAAGTTAAGCCTCTTTCGAAGAAGGTTTCTAAGTGTACAGCAGGATAGCATGAAGGGAGATACTCCTCAGAAATCATGTGTAAAATCACATTCAAAGGGAATAAGGAGCATAGAACTACTTTGATTTATTTTTTTTTTTTAAGTGTGACTTGCAACTAGGCCTTTGTAAATGACTGTTGTGTTCCATAATAAGACTCAGTCTTGTAGCAGAGGTCAAAGGTATTCTATAACTATCAAAAAAGAAAACTGAGATCCTTCTACACTAGAAAAAAAACCAACAAGATTTAATCTTGCATTCTTTTTCTTCAACAAGCAAAATTCACTTATTTGCAAAGCACCTGAATAAACATATTTGAGAGTGAATTAGTAAAACATACTGCTCAAATCCATTACAAGAGATAACCTAACAACAGGGGAATAGAAATTTGAAAGTATATTGTTATGTTATGTCTAGAAATATAGGGAAATATATTTTCAGGCAGTGCTCAATAAGAGGAGTCTGAATATGCCATGGAAAAATGAGGCTTGAATTGTCCCACTGTCTTGGCTCTCTTGCACCTTCTCCCTTGGTACTCAGAGACACTGAACATGGAATCAACAATGAGCCAGCTTCTTCAGATGCATGAAATCAGAAACTAAATGTGTATAGGTGGGGGAGAGAAGAAAAGGGGAGAAGAGAAGAGAAGAGAAGAGAAGAGAAGAGAAGAGAAGAGAAGAGAAGAGAAGAGAAGAGAAGAGAAGAGAAGAGAAGAGAAAAAATAGGAAAACATTAATCATGGCAGCATTTCAGATTCCTGCCTCCTGAGCAGATGGACACAGTAGAAGATGTGTTTTGCAACTGGACATTTTTCAGAAGACAACAAGAAAAATGTGAAGCTGTGCTGAGCTCAATACAAAGCTGCTCAACAAATAAACAAATACATTGGATCATGCATGTGAAGAGACAGCAGTGCCAGCCCTGGCATAACATTTCCCTTCTCACATTTGATTGTTTATTTCTCACAACTGATTTTTTATTACAGCCCAGAAACAAATATAACGTTGATTAAGCAGAAGAGAAAAAAAAGCTAAAACGAAATACAATGCCATCACTGGGACACTTTATGTTTCCAATTCCCTCCTGTTGCTCCTGTCTAAAGAACTAAATTGGTTGACTATCAAGTTTTACAATTTTCCAGGTTCTCAGATAAGAACAAAAATTCCCCCACTCTACAGTCAGCCTACTATCACATCCTGACAGTCCATGATGTGAACAAGCAAGTTATGGTGTGATAGTAGTGAGACAGAGACAGTAGGACCTCTTCCGTGAAGGAGTCTTGCACCTACACAGCATGAACTTGCTTAGACTGAAAACAAGTGCCTTGCAATAGCGTTTAAATGTTTAAAAAAAAAAAAAAGAGAGAGAGAGAAAGAGAGAGACTTTGAATTATTTCCAAGGACTATTTGAGCAAAGGAACAAAGACTAATAGCAAATTCTTAAAAAATACACTTGAAAATCCTCTAGTGGTCCCTCCAAATGATTATTCAGTAGTGCTTGCTACTGAAATGGAAGTGATACAGCAAAATGCCGTAATGTTAACAATACTGCCAAGAATGCTGCTAAACACATCAATGAGTCTCAGAGCAAGGGCAAGGAGTCAGAGGCTCAGAAGGTATTTCCATTAATCCCCCCACCAAGGGTCAAAGGATCAGGCTAGGACAGATTCATCCTACAGATGAAAGTAGGGCTGCACAGACAGTTCACCAGGAGGGCTTTGGTTTCCTTGACTTAGGGAAGATGCTGCATGAGCCAATGATGTAGGATGTATTTTCCATGTTGTGAAAAGGGTTTACAAGATCTTTGTGTGCCATTCACAAGCTTTACACAAGACAGGCTTCAGCTGTGACCAGCTGGGAAGTGTAACAATGTGAGTTAAGTCCCATTAAGTAAGAAGGAAAAATTATTCCTAACATCATAGTAAAGAAATAAGTTATGAACGGACTCACTGACTCAATTGCTTTATATTTCTATGCAATAACTAATTCCTGTTAAAATTTGAAGCTTAACTAAGACACACTTAGGAAAACTGATGTGACTAGATGGCAAGCGTTGTATGTATGCTAAAGATGCAAGCAAACCCTTGCTTTGGGGGAATGCAGACCTGCTGACACTCTCATAACAATTACGACACACTTGAGAGCCAAACAACCAACAAGATCAGATGAATAAAGCAATTAGCAGAATCTTCAGTAACTACAAGACTTCAAAAATGAAGAAGGTTAGAAAAAAATCACTAAAAAGAGAGACTAATTGAGAGGAACATCTTAGAGGCAAAGACAACAGAAGATGTCTGGATGATGAGTGTCTGGAAGTGAGCACTGCTCCTAAGACTTGGAGGAGAAAAAGTGAGGAGAACAAAACAGAGGTAACGCAGCATTCAGGAGGTAGACATCAACAGATTTCCCCCCTCTCTGTCATGTGCCCTGTGAATGCAAAAACAGTGTTGTGGATATACACCAAAGAGGTCACGTCACTCCACTGCTTTTTATGGAAGTAAACTGAAAGATGAGACCATTGGGCACTGTTACAAATCAGAAAGATCACGGCATAAAGTAATTAGCGAAGATCCAAGAAATCCTGTACTTTGTAGATCAGTGTCACTAATGAGTACCAATGAGGGTACCAATGAGTCCCTTACTCATTATAGAAACAAGAAGAAACACATCATACCAAGAAGAACAGAGTTTAATGCTTTTTTTTTTATCTCAGTCTTCACCATAGGAATCTTCACCATCTAGGATAAAAAGTAAGGCAATGAAAGAGGTATTACAGGCTATAAATAAATATATATATACATTAAGAAGGTAGTAGAGGTGCATCACCCTCCTGAGAGGGTGACTTCTCACAGAAGAAGTGTCCATCTGGAATCTTCAAGAAATCACAGAAGACAGAAATGATATAAATAAACTGGAAAAGACAAATAAGGACATCTTTAGAACAGAAAATGGGTTTATGAAAATTTTAGTGCAGAGCAGTAGCTTCGGTTTGGAGGAAAAAATATCTTGAAATAGTCCAATATTTTGCCAACAACATAAGAAAAAAAATTGATAATAGAAAAAGGGATGAGCAACAGTCAGCAAGGATTTGTCAGGAACAAATTATGTCAAACCAATCTAATTTCTTCCTGTGACAGAATAATGTACCTTATGGATAGAGCAGAAGCAGAAGATGTCATCTTTTTAATTAAGTAGGGCCTTTGACTCAGTCTCATCTGACACACTCATAAGCAAGCTAGTGAAACATGTATAGATGAAATTACTTAAGGTAGATATAAAACTGATTAGAAAGCTGCATTCAGACAGTAGTTATCAATGGTTCACTGTCTTAAAGAAGGGACTTATCAAATTCGAAGGTATGCTTCTTCTGTAATATCAACATTTTTATTAACCAAATAGATAAGACAGAATACATTAATTTTACTAAATAGTAAGAAGCTGGGAGGGGCAATAAGCATTCCTCGTGGCAGAATGAGAATTCAAAATGCTCCTCACAAATTGGATAAGAGGGGGAAAAAGGGGAGAGAGAGAGAGAGATACAGTCTAGTAAGGAGACTTGAACAAAGTTAAGCAGGAACAATCAGCTGAATAAAGAGAGAATGTAGAACCTCCTGGGTAGCAGTTCTGTGGAGAGGAGTCTGGAGGTAACAGTGATTCAGAAAGTAAAGATCAGTCAATTAAATTAAAAAAAAAGTATAAAATTTGCAGATACCTAACATAAGTAGAAAATTATAACTACAGAATTAATACTTCATCTTCTCCCAACAGGGTCTCGCCAATGCAGAGTATACTGTGCTAAGTTTTAGGCAAGACAGAATCACAGAATAATTTGAGCTGGGAAAGACCTCTAGTAGGTCACCTGATCAAACGTGCTGCTTGAAGTGACACTAGCTGCAAAGTTGCATTAGCTTGCTTGAGGCCCTATTTTTGAAAATCTCCAAGCATGGAGTTTCCATAGCCTCTCAAAGACCATTGCAGTGCTTGAGCATTCTTGCTCCTCATATCTAGCTAAAATTTCCTATGTTGCAACCTGCAATTATTGCATCACTGTCCTTCACTATGCATCACTCACCTCTCAGAAGAAGCTGGCTATGCCTTCTTTGTAAACTTTTGGCTAGCTGAAGACAGGAACAAATTCAGCTCTCTCAACTACTTATGAAAACAAAGAAAAAAACAAAAAAAGAAAAAGAAAAAAAAATCATAAAATCATAGAAGCTTTAAGATTAGAAGGGACTTTTAGGGATATATACTCTAATCCCCGTACACATACATGGTCTCCTAGAGCACGTGTCACAGGATCGCATCCAAGCAGATTTTGGTATCTCCAGAAAAGGAGGCTGCATAACCTCCCTGGGCAGCCTGTTCCAGTGCTCTGTCACCCTCACTGTTAAGAATTTTTTCCTTAAGTTCCTGTGGAACTTTTGATGCTTCACTTTGTGGCCATTTCCTCTAGTCCTAACATGTGGAAGTCCAGAGGAGAGGAAACTAGAATAATCATATATCTAGAAAACATAAGAAAACATAAGAAAACAAAAGATCAGGGATCACTTAGCTCAAAGAAGATATAACTGATAGGGAACACAGTAGCGATGTTCAAATACATAAAAAAACAGGTGCAGAAAGGAAGAAAATAACTCGTTCTCCACATCAATGGCAGTTAGAACAAGAGGCAATGGACTTAAATTGCATAAGGGAGCATTAGATTAGATTAGGAAAAGCTTCCTAAGGGTAAGGAAGGTGAAGTACTAGAATGGATTGCCTGGGGAGGTTGTCAAATATTCATCACTGGAGAATTTTAGGAACAGATTGGTATAATCAGACTTGGGGCACAGAACAGACTAGAATGCAATTCCTATTTGCTGTGCTTTTATGTACATAGTGGATGACAGAAGGGTTTTGCAGCCCTGAAATACGGCCCCTGAACAAGAATATAGGATCCTCAATTTGATAAAAAACATTAATCAAAGCAATTGTATGCCAGCTTCAAGGCAGAGACTAGAAATAATTTGAGGGGAAATAAAACATCAAGGTTTACTTTATATCTTTATCAAAAATACATTACATTTATGATAGAGGTCTTACTTCTATCATTCTGTCAGAGCAGGCAGACATGATAGGAGGATCTCCATCTGCTTCCTTAATGTAATGACACTATTAAGATGAAATGAGTATACGGAAGAATATCATGTGTTTGTGTAGATGTTTATGTGTAGATGTGGATGTGTGGAGAGACAGGGAGATAGACAGACATTCACTGAGAACTGAAACCCTCACAGAGAAGATAGTTCTATCCTGGAGTAGACATGTGTATAAGGATTGCTACAGATGCTATAAAGAGAACAAACATAATCAAATATATCAGAGAACTAGTAAGTAACTAAGATTTATGTGGAGAATGTAGATCAAGCTAGGAAATAAGCTCAAAATGCAAAGCAAAATGCAAAGCAACCTCCTCCTTTTGGCTTCAGTCAAAACTAAGAAAAGACCTCTCCTGTGCATGCTCTCCTATTTTTACAGACTTGTTTGTGCTGTTGGCAAGTGAATAATTATAAGCTGCTGCACTGAGCATTCTAGACAGAAAAAGCAAATTTTGGAAAACCACTCAGTACTGACTATGTAAAGAAGAACAGAAATTCAGTCATACTGTGTTGTAATGTTACCACATCAATTAAATAGGATCATGACAGATGAAGAAAAAAAGAAATCATTAAAAAAAGGAAAAGTGCTAAAGTTGCTATAATACTGCTACAGCTTTGACAAAGTGGTATTTCATTTGCACATGTAGCAAATATGTAAGACTTGTGTCTACCTTTAGGGCTACCTACTATGATGCTGCAGCCAATAAGATGGTAACATTACACAAACACACACACAAGAAGAGATAGACAGACAGAGATACATGGCTAGAACTGTGATCCAGATATCTTAACAACATAACAAACTATTTCCTTCTGAACACATCCATACATTCAGATGACAATGTCTTGTGTTGATCAGATAAACACTATCTAGATGTGTATGTTTCAGCAACACACATATATTAATCCCATACAGACACATTAGAGCAAGTGATCAGACACTGGATAATTACTGCTGAATTTTCAAAAAAATTTACAAAACTCCAAGGAAGAAAAAAAAACAAGTTGTAACATGGATTTTTTTTTCTTTTCTTTTTTTGCTGTCTTGGACAATATCAGGCCAGAAAGAGCATAACAATACTTCTGTCACAGTAGAGGGGATTTACTGATTATACATTTTAGACAGCTACTTATTAGTCATCCAGGCAAAATTGAAAATCTAAGAATTATGCTGTATAACACATATAAGAGAGTATTTGGGTTAAAACAAGACAGTGGTATATTGTGTCTATTTAAAGTACTTTTTTTTTCTAAATAAAAGAATACACCACATAATTTGCTCCATCTCAGCTTCAACTATTCAAACCTTCTTAATGTAATTAATGTGTAAACACAGGTTTATTTAATTGTACTTTAAAATTATTTTGTATTTTTTAAGGTTCTGGAAAAAGCATAAGTCTTTTTTTTAACAGTTATTATGTTATTATCATTTTGGTCATACAATACTAAAATGTTTCTTTGAGGTACGGGAAAGCTTTAAGACTAGATGTCATCACCACCTCCCCCACTACCCATCTCTTTTTATATCTGGCGGATATGGTCATTTTGGTCCACTGAGTCCTACAGTTCTTACACTTGTACAACTTTGTAGTCGTTGCTTGAATTTCTAAGTATTTCAGCTTAGAAAACATTAAACAATGATTTTTACTGTCACTTGTCCTATACTCCAAACTTACTTGTTGGGGAAAGATGGGGAGAAAAGGACAGATTCAAGTAAAACACATTGAGATTTTTCAAAAATCTGAAATGTCACGAGTTAAACCATGAAGAAGAAACAAACAGGATAAATAAAGAGCATGCATATTCTGAGTGACTAAGGCAAAGAGAAGGGTTACATACCATACACAGAAAGAAGCAGGATGGACAGAGATGGCAAAAGGTAACTGGTTAAAAATGACATTCATCATGACTCCTGATTAGTGGTGCAGAATCTTTTTAGAGGTTAACCAGGCAGCACGGCATTAAGGAGACAGGGACAGGTCTCCTTAATGATGAGATATGAGACATTGGAAAACTGGGTGGTGAGAAACCTCGTGAAGTTCAACAAGAGTAGCTGCAAGGTCCTGCACCTCAAGAGGAATAACCCTGGACACCAGTACAGGCTGGGGACTGACCTGCTGGAGAGCAGCCCCGCAGAGAGAGACCTGGGTGTCATGGTGGATGACAAGGGGACCACGAGGCAGCAGTGTGCCCTGGTGGCCAAGAAGGCCAACGGGATCCTGGGGTGCATTAAGAAGAGCGTCTCCAGCAGGTCGAGGGAGGTGATCGTCCCCCTCTACACAGCCCTGGTGAGGCCACATCTGGAGACTGTGTCCAGTTCTGGGCTCCCCAGGACAGGAGGGATGTGGAGCTGCTGGAGAGAGTCCAGCGCAGGGCTACGAGGATGATCAGGGGCCTGGAACATCTGCCCTGTGAGCAAAGGCTGAGGGAGCTGGGCCTGTTCAGCCTGGAGAGGAGAAGGCTGAGGGGGGACCTGATCAGTGTCTATAAATACCTCAAGGGAGGCTGTGAGGAGGAGGGGGCGGCCTCTTTTCAGTGGTGGGCAGCGACAGGACTAGAGGAAATGGCCACAAATTGAGGCACCAAAAGTTCCACAGGAACTTAAAGAAACACTTCTTGACAGTGAGGGTGACAGAGCCCTGGAACAGGCCGCCCAATGAGGCTGTGGAATCTCCTTCACTGGAGATCTTCAAAACTCGCTTGGATGCAGCCGTGTGCCACATGCTGTGGGTGACCCTGTTTGTGCATGGATATTGGACTAGATGATCTCTAGAGGTCCCTTCCAACCTTAAGGATTCTATGATTCTATGACATCCATCGAAAGGTCCCTAACGGTGTTGCCTCCCAGTGTACTCATGCTAGATGGACTGATAGGAGAACACCTGGTACTTCATAATTTCAGTCGAGTTACATCCCACTGCATTAATAGTGTATCTATTCCCTTTCTTCTCCTCAGAAAAACATGAAACATGAAAGCGAAGCATTCATTTGCAGGCAGAGGAGGAAAAAAAAAGAAAGAAAAAAACAGCACATGTCAAAAAATTCTTTTAAATGAAATTTTAATTGAACCTTTTATGTGATAAACATAATGGAAAGGATATAGCCCTTTGAAAAGAAGTTTGTGTTTATCATGAATAAAACTGGTCACTTCCAGGTTAAATATATGAAAAGTTTATCATTAAAAATAAATATAATCTTAATATCTATTAATAAAGCAACTGAGCAGAAGATTAACCAGATACTTCTGTGGACACATATATGCCAAGATTACAAGTGCCTCTGTCGTAAAAGTGCATTAAATGTCATGCATCTTACACACAGTTTGCAAAGATAAATGTTCTCTTTAAGCAGGCATGTAACAACATCTTGTTGAGGGAAGATTTTTGCACAGTAATCAAAAGAGATTTAGAGCCAATAGCTTTTGCTTCTGTTACAGTGATGAGTCTCAGTATCAGCAAACTGAAAATTCTGGACGCTCTGAAAAGAAAAGGGGTCCTTGCTGACATTTTTTTTTTTTCTGCTGTGGGACATCATCTAACAGTAGTGAAAAACGTGTACCAGAATTTAATAAAAGTTATCTCTGTAAAAATTTGGAAGAATGTCTCAAGAATTGGTCTGGATTTTCAATAACGAAAGTGATTCCTAAAGGATATAATACATTTAGATTTCAATTAATTTGCATAAATTAAACATTTGGAAGTTATTAAGGTGCAATATTTTTCTGTTCATAACTTACTATGAACATTGAACATGTACTATGAGCTATGAACATAACGAAAATATTCATTAAATCACAGCCTTCTAAAACTGAGCATATGTTTTCAAGGATACTTATTAATTCAGTCCTAATGAAAGGCATTTTTCCAAATGCCTTTTTCCCCTTTGTTTTGAGTTGCCTTTCAGTACCCAGAGCATAAAAATGTGAGCTTGAGTCAGCCAAAAATAGGAAGAATCAAAAGAAAAAAGAAAAAAAGAAAAAAGGAATCTGTGCTTTCTCTTCAAAACCAAAAACCAAACAAACTAAGGTTTCCTGCAGCTTCCCAGTAAAAGGGCCCTCACTGTAGGACCCCACTTGCTTTTTGGCATGAGCATAGCCTCATCCATTTCCGACAGTGAGTAAAATAATAAGCTTATTGTTATGGAAATCAGTTCATTTTGCTTAATGTGCTCCAGCTCCTGTTTGATTTATAGAATACATATCAAAGTTCAAAGATGAATTTATTTATAACAGGAAAAAATGGGCAACAAATCAGAACTATTGGATCACATATATGATCTACTGACTTCTTATAAAACCTGAGTTGAAATCATGCCTTAAAATGACTAAAATCAGACTGATTTTTTTTTAAAAAATCCAGTATTATCATGATTGATTCAGGCAACTTATGGCATAGCCTAGCCTACTTGACACCATGATTTTAAAATCATGTGAGAAAACTCCATGCAATTTTTCTTTTAACACATAAGACACCATACACAAGAGCCTATCCTTACAGACTGTGGCTGAGTCTGGAGAAGTCTTTTGGACTGAATCATGTTGACTAGTTTCACATGAGGCAGAAGAGTGATTTACATTGTAAAGACGGACATTTTTTTTGTCAGCATAAGCATTAGACCTCCCTCACAATGTTGACAGAATATTGGAAATAAAATTGAAATAAAACTTTTGGTCAATATTTCTCAGATTGGCATCATTTCTGATCAGAAGTCTGTGAAAAGATGTTCTGATGCATCTGTCTTAGTGTATTGTATATGTCAACACTAATTTTTTTACACCTTACAATTCAGCAAGAATTTACTTTTTTTTTGTATAATCTAATGTTATTTTGACTCTGCTTTGTTGCCTTTTTTCCTAGCAATCTACCAAATTTATTCTCGAGATTTATTAAAGATACAGTCAATGGGTTGGACAAATTCAACTTTAGGGGGCCAACAACAGACCTATTAGTCATCTAAAAGGGATTCCAGCTTGAAGGACCCATGAACTTTATTCAAAATATTCTTTCTGTCCCCTTGTCTGGGAGATGGATCCACGCATCACAATCACTTTTTAGTATGATGACACTCAGCCAAACCCCGGCCCTTGGAGAAAAGAGAAAAAATACAGCAGAATTTAACAGCAAAGCTCTTTTTCATTTGTAAGTACATCTAATTGCTGTAAGTTTGGTGCACCAAATTTAGAGTCCACTGTAATTCACTGAACCTCAGCTACAATCCACAGAATGAGTTTTGGTTTTTATTTGAATTGTGAAAAGTTTTGATACATGCACATACACACACACACACTCACATTCCTTCTTTCCTTACATTTTTTTTTTTAATAGAATTCTTGGTCTTGCTGAGACGGTTATCTGGGAACAGCCAAGCCTGAAATAACATGGCACGTCAACAAAATATAAATACTTTGGCCTTGTTCCACCACCCTTACAGATGGGGTTGCAGCAGCTGCAGAGGCAGGGCTGGCAGCTTGTTTAATCCTTCTGAAGCACTAGGGATGTCATCCTGACAGTGGCTTCTCTTTGGTTGTTTTTTTCTTGTTTGTTTTTCTACCCCAGAGACAACAGATTGGGAAAAAGGGAGAAAAGGTAAGAGAAGAGAAAGTCCCAGCACGACACTATCAATCAGGGTCCTTAAAACGTCCACCTAGGAAAAGACAAGATTTCAGAGTCCAACAAGGGTTAAGGGAATAAAAGGTAATTTGATCACAGGTGCTCGCGTAGCGCTCATTTTATTCTGATTATCTGATGTCCCTGGGGATGGCACACTAACCTTCTCAAAGAGCAGATAAATGACTCTATTAAAAGCAGCGTAGTTTCTTTGTGGCTCTGTAGCATCTAACTATTTTATGAACCCAGGGAAACTGTAAATAGGAAACCAGAGGAAAGAAGCATCTTCCTCAAGCCTCATACTGATGACTATATTTGTATTTGGAGATTTGTAATCCTGAAAAATAGTTTACACTTAGGCAAAATATTGTGGAATTGCAGTAATATATTCTCTTCATATTTGCTTTTAAGGCCAGCCATACTAGAAAGCACAATAAGAAATTTCTTTATTTTTGAGATCAGAAAGAATGAAAAACTTGAATCTACATTTAATTGTTTACGCTATTCCTTTTGCTCTCCAGAATAAAATAAAAAGTTTTTAAAGGATATTTCCTTGTAGTGACTCATGACAAATTTCATAATTTGGATTTGCTGTAATTAAATTAATTTATATCTCTCAGTTCAAATATTTTGAAAAAAAACATAGGGAAAAAAACAAGTACTAATTTATAAGAATACGCAGTATATGAACAGCATGCGCTTTCTGTACCTTTACACAGTGTAAGGTGTTTAAAATAGACAATACATTTCTCTGCTAGATTTGCACTTAGGGATTGTATTGAACTTGGATAACAAGGTATAATACTCCGGTCAATGTAGTGGCTTTGGACATGTGTGTGCAGCTTTCATGGAAATTAAAGAAAATAAAGCACAGACATCTCAAGCTAAAACTAAGTTTTAAAGGCCAGCTGTAAAACTCAAAGTGAACGGAAGTCTCAACTTAAAGGAGCTTTGGGTCAATGCCAAGAGTAGACTTGGTAAGCCTTTCAACCAACCAAAGTTTGGAGCACAAAATCAGCATGCCCAAGCTATGTCTGGTAATAAATGTTTGCAGAGGTAAACCAAGAAGGTATCATTACTGAGCTGGTTGCAGCTTTGCACAGAATTTCCTTTCCTTTAAGGAAAATGCATGCTGGGCTTTGCAGAATATATCACTTCCCTGCTTTAAAATACCAGTTAACACGCCAAACTCATCTGTTTCAGGAAAAGCACAAGCCAAGAAAACAGAGGAAAAGGAGGTCTGCAGGGATTGTGACTTCCCAGGCACAAAAACCTCTGCACTGCCCCAACGCTGGAGGCCCCCAGGGCTGGGAGAGAGGTCCAAGTCCAAGCTCTGTGCGGGATTGTCCCCTCTGTCATGCAACATAGATACATACAGCACCAGCTATATATGCTGGCACAGCTGCTCATTTGTCTTTTTTTTTTTTTTTTTTTTTTCCTAAATACTTTCCTATCTGCTGCCAGGGACTGTAAATTTAATGAGAGCACCTGCTGCCCTCTCGCCTAGTTAATTCACAGTGATCTGCCTGAACTAAAGGAAATTTCAAAAAAGCCTCTGTTCTTTAGTAATAAATTACCAGTCTATATCATGGCCTAAAGGGCCTTTGATTCATGTAATATTACACTTACACTAAGCGCTGCTGGCAGTGGGGACATTTAGTTTCTCTAAGTAGACCAGGGGAAAGGGGGAAGGGAGGCAGGAGGGGAAGGTAAGGAAAGAGAGGGAAGTGGCTGGTGGCATTAACTAAAGCAAGAAGATCAATCACCTGGATGTTGATAGTGGATGGATGGAAGGATGGATGGATGGATGGATGGATGGATGGATGGATGGATGGATGGTCTCTGTCCTTGACCTCTCATCTCAAGGCAGCTCTTCAGCCAGGGCAAAAGAGCCAGACACTAAAAATCCATGGTCTCAGTCAGCAAGCTACATTATGGGGCATTTCAATATCTCTTCCTAAAACAAACAAACAAACAAAAAAACCTTCCTTCCAAATTTTGCATTTAGCTTGTTTGTCTCTTGGAGAAATGGTGTTATTCTAGTTCAGTTGTGACACCATAAGCCAAAGTGATAATATCTGTAAGAATTAGGTTTTCTATAGATCTCCTTAAAGCAGGACCAATAAGTCAGGTAACTTCTGAGAAAGTCATTTTGGAATAAAGAATTTATTGGGGATGGGGTGATGTGGAAAGAAAAGAGAGAGGCAGAAGAGAATATGCAAAATAGAGAGTATTGCAAAGGGGGACAGACGATTAGGTTCCTCTCAAAAGGCACGTAGTGCAAAAGAAAAGTTACCATCATTAAAAAAAAATACTATTAAGAATATAAGCAGCATACAAAAGAGATTTTCAAGGCAATATGGAAGTCCAATGCATTAGAAAGAGAATAGTGTATATCTGAGAGTTTTTGACTCCCTAAAATCTTGGATTGAGGGACTAGGAGGTTCAGATTTTTATAATTAGTGTTAATCTTATGCCAGATGCATAAGGACTTTTAAAAAAATAAATAAAATAAAAAGCACATTGCATAATTAGTAGGTAGAATACAATTCCTACTTTTAATTCACACCAAGTAGTATCTCCATTCTTAGTGTTTAAATACATGCACACATATTTTAAACATATGCAGGAGGATTTCCAGAACTGACTGGAGCGCAACTGAGTGATCATAGACAAATAACTGAGTAGGGAGTTGTGCCAGATACAGAAAGAGAGGCAAATTAAAACAGTAAGGAACTTGTAAAGGAAAATTTGTAGGAATATCATTCAATGGCTTCCTTTTAATTGCCTCAGGCTCAGATTTTATGCTCTACAAATATCTATCATAAAAAATAAATCCAAGTGAGCATTTTATCCTCCAAGCAAACTATTAATCCTAAATTAATCATGTAGTTAGATGATGTTAAACTATGGGTACCTAGATGGAGATCTAAACATAAACTTCATGTTTGTTTCTAGTGTCTATTTTTAAACTTCCTTCTATAATTATAAGATTTAATAAGTTTCTTGTTTTCAGCATGATGAGAACAAAGAAGTAGCAGGAAATTTGCAATTATATCACAAGAACAGCAACACTACAACTTGTTTTCCACTGTTCATAGGTACTTATGTTATTAGGAGGAATGAAACATTACCAGTCTCACACAGTAACATGGTACATAATATGGTACATTTACTACACAGTATGCAGAGATGTAAATATTCATAGCAGATACAAAATTAAAGAGAATCTGTGTCTGTCTCATTTTCCAGAACACTTAAAACTCACTTTCTTGAGATAAAACTGCATGAACTGTACATACAGAAAAAAAAAATGCAGCTAAATATTGCAAGACTTTCAAGTTATTCTAAAACATGATCTGCGTCAGACTAGAACTTAGATCCCAAACAGATTTTTGGGGAGAGATCTGAGATTCTTCTTTTTCATATGGCTGCTGGAGGATTAGCTCTCTTTCATGCCAGGACATCAAGGCTACGGTGCACACAGTAGAGTAAGAGATTCGGAGCAGAACTCCTACCATCACTGCCACACGAGTGCCAGAGCATTACAGGAGTGGGTGTGCATTAGAGGATAGAGCAACTGCAAGCCAGCTTCTGAGATACTATCACACATAGTATCATAAGTAGATGAGAGTATAGATGTTAAAAATCTTCCCTTTCCTTAGAGTGAAAAACAGAAGATTCTCTCTTACTTGTCCCAGGTTCCAGCTACTGCCCTTGGGCCTCCCTTTCTCATGACCAAGTGGACTGTCACATGCACAGCTCAGCTGCCATCATCAAAACTACCACTTGCATCACCGCATTCTTTCCCTTGGACCACACCATCCTATTTGCAGAGAACCTGCTCATTGGTTTGAGTGGGTCTATTTCTGAATTAAAACAAACTTTTGGAAATATCAACACTGATTTCATAGACCACATGCTCAATATGTGATTATGAACACAAAGAAAGAACTTTCATATATTTACATACACACTCATTCATCCACCTCTTTTTCTATCACACAAGGTGGCTAAATAGACCCCAACACACTGTAGAGGTAGTGTGGTAGATCAGATCATGCTGATGATCATTAAGTAGTTCCAATCTGGCTATAGATGTAGTCCACTTGCTACACAGAACATATGGCATAGCTTTAAAAAAACTCTGCCTTGCTCTCTGTTTTGATAACCCAAATCATATCAAGTTCCCTATCTTGTTCTTAATCGGCGTCCTGTATTGATGACAATTGCATAGTATGGGTAGTATGAACACTATGAAGTATATGATGGATGCAGTGTATCAATACCTGCATTCCATGATTTGCCATAGCAGTGCTCACTATATAGTTTAAGCTTACCCATGCAGGAAATAGTTTTACTGAGGTCATCTCAATACTTTCTCTCTTTTTGTCCAAACTAGAAAGTGGGTTCCTGCACAATATACCGTCTCTGAATTTTTTTCACTGGCTGGAAGGCAGTCTGCATGCATTATAGTAACAAATCCCATCCTGAGTCCTACTGGGATGCTTCACCAATGTTTATGAGAATGATACAAAACAGAAAGAGTGAACTCATAAAAATTGAAATCTATCTGTACCCACACTGTTGTTCCCCTATTGTATTTATCATACAACACAGGTTTAACATGGCAGTATTTTTCAAAGCACCACATTTCTGGCATTTTTCTCTTAAAAAGATTGCATTGAAACAGCTGCTATAAAGTCATTAGGCCCAACTTCATACACTTTGTGTTCACAGACTGTCCTTTCTCTTGTTCCTAGGTGACCAGTTTTTATGCGTATGCTTTTGCTTCTTGAAGGAATAAAGTCCCCAAAGACCAGGTAACCTGTGATTTTTCTCACACACTAATTCCACCCGGGTAACAGACTGCAGTATTTACAGGCTGACTCCTTCATGGTTCACAGTCATATGGTACATACAGAATTGTACTGAAACCTTGGAAGAGTCCCAAGAGAGTCTAATTTCATTGACTCCATTAGAGGAACTTTGAATGTGTAACAAACTCATTCAGATCACATATACATGCTATCTAAACTCATTGAAGTTTTACCTTGAGTTCTGAATGAAGTCTGATTTCTGTGTCCTGACTTTCTATGACTTTATTCCCACTCTCCTAAAATGTTTCACTATTAAGTCAACTAACATTCAATATTTGCCTATCTTATGAAAAACTAGTACTAATCGTATTACACTTGTACAACTGCCGTCATTTACTCAACTAGAATGCAAGAAAGCATTAATTAAGTAATCAAATTAGAAACTACTCACAGTATTTAAACAGTAAGCCAATCAACAGGAACTTAATACAAAGAGACTAAAGAATAGTAAGACAAATGATACTTTATGAAAGTAAAACTGTGGATGGGAAGACACATTATCTACATCAGCACGTACTCACCACATGCAGAAATATCCAAAGTGTAGCCTTCTGGCAATTACTACAAAAGTTACTTCTCTTTCATGAGTGAATAAAAAGATCTGCTACTACTTCACAATATTTCTCAAGCAAGGCATATGCTAGATAGAAACATAAGGCATAGCTGCTTCAAGGCTAAATCCCTATCCATCTCTAAATGAATGAATAGAATCCCTCTTCAGCTCACTCCATTAAAACAGAGTATCTGGCAACAAGGAAATAACATGACAGAATTCAACTTCAAAATTTTTAGCATGGAAACTCAGTCCTTAGAGGATTAACAGTGACTTAACACTTTGCTATATGGTTTTCCAATGAAACTCCAAGTCACACATATACACACTCAGGTTACACACATCTCTTTGGATGCATGCTGTGTTTACATCACAAGGACTGGTGATAACATCCAATTTTGGTAGCACAGGTCAGGTGCTGCCTTTATTTTCCACAGCACCTTTGAGGTGCACAGGGCTGTAGTTCCTCGTGTAAAACGCCCTATGTTCAAAACAGAACTATTTGTTGTGTCCTGGCTGGAATCTCTCCAAAGAGTACATTCCAGTTATGAAATTGGCACTGCAAGTTGTCACATAAACCAAAGCTCTTTGGCAAATTGTTGAAGTCCTTACTCCCTGTAGCTCTGCCTGCTTTACTCTGGAAGGATTAGGCAACATTCAGGCACCTTGGAGACATTAAGGCCTGGAGCATGGGTCTGCAGGCCAGAGAAAATAGGATTGGCACAGCTGGCTGCAGAGAAAAGGTGTAGGAAGATGAGAAATCCCCATTGATTCTTCTCATCCACAGTTTAAGCCTTTATTCGATGTCCTTCCATCTTGTCCTAATCTTCTCTGCCAAAAGCACTATATACATAAAATACATCTTATTTAATTTGAATGTCTTATTATTTCTTTTCCACCTTTCAGTGCTCTAAGCAGTCTCTACAAACGAGAGTCTTGGCCTACATCAAAAGTCACCTATTTAACTGGTCAAATAATAAACAGTCAACCAGTGTGGTCTCCATTGTTAATTTTTCATTCTCTGCATTGATCACCAAATAATTTGGAACAGATTCTGCTAACAACATAACTGATCAAACAGAATTCCTTGGGGAAAAAAACATGATAGATGGTTCCTTGCCCCAGCAATCAAAGAGCTTTCATAGCTGCCAAAGAATAGCCTTCCAGAAGGTGGCTACCTGTCTAATGTGTTTTGATTAATGCTTTCCGGTAAAATAAAGACACTTTTGTAGGGCTTAGCTTAGAAGGAGCATTGAGCGTTGCAGCTTTAAAAATAAAGGTTTTTTTTTTTTTTGCTAAAATTGGTCCCTCAAAAGCTAATATTCACTTTTTGACAAATGTGTCCAATGCTGCTAAAAGGGCTTGACACCAAACAAAGAACTGTGACATTTTCTCCTCTTCTTGCAGTATATGGGAAAAAAAAAGCGAATCTTGCTTTTAGATACTCTAGAAACCTTTAGATAGCAAACCTATCTAACCTTGGGGTGCAATTACAGCTTCAACACATCTCCAGCGGCTTTCCAAAAATGCACCCCTGCGAGGGAATGCTCCAGTGCCGTGACTCTCTCAGGGGGCAGACGCTGGGAACACAAGAGCTGTCTATGCAGAGTCAGGGGTATCACGATAACTGCAATCCAGAGCATGTTTTCACAGCACTATTCGAAAACATTTAGCTCATGTAATGCACAACAATAGAGGCGGTAATCAAAGAAAATCAGACTGTCAACAATGAGAAATAATGTCTCTTAGCAACCAAGTTTCAATTACTCTTTGTTTGCTAACAAGCACCAAGATATTTAATGCTAGTAGCTTTATTCCAGTAAGTAATGCACTATCAAAGACCATGATAAAGAGCTCCTATTTTAACCGGCTCTTGCTTCCAATCAAACATCTTGCAATTAATTTTATTAGTGTTTTAGAACTAATTTACTTTGAATAAGCCATAACTATGATTTGTTATTGTCATGCAGTAAATGGAATTGTAATGTGTAATAATTATTTGTTTAAATAATAGAAGCATTGGCATATGGATGATAATCCAAGCAAGAAAAAAAATATTATCATTAATAATAAGATTAAACAAAATTGTATCCAAGTAGAAATCCCAGGAGAACCCTTCAGCTCTTTTAGGTGAAGTAAAAATAATATTACTAATTAAGACAGAACACTGACTGTCATAAAGATAGCGGCAAATACTGCTTAGTAGTGAAACAAGGAGGCTTCTTGATTGATAAATAAAACCCTACCTTGAACTCCTGTGCCTGTGGCTATTTGCAAGTGAATGCTAATAGTTACCATAATTACATGCCTTGCTTTCTTGCACCCACTGTGCTTACTGCAGGTTTGAACTAATTTCTTTTAAATTCATTGTTTCTTTCTTCCAAAATGAGTTTTAACTAGCCTTTAAAGTAGGTGGTCCTTCTAAAAGCAGAAAGCTGGAAATTAGGTAGAAAGTTCTCAAAGCTGAAACCCAACAGGCCAGTTTT